>PITA01005405.1:12418-111231 GCA_004023965.1 Spilogale gracilis
AAAAAAAAAAAAAAAAAAAAAAAAAAAAAAAAAAAAAAAAGAAAGCGCCACAGACCGGGGTCTTCAGCAGCAGACGTTTATATCTCACGGTTCTTATCTTGGGCTGGAAGTCTGAGATCAAGCTAGGAGGGGTTGGCTTCTCCCTCCTTGCTGTGTGGAGAGCCGGCTTTGCTGTCTTCGCATGGTCCTCCCTCTGTCATGCTTGTGTCCGAATGTCCTCTCATAAGGATGCCAGTCAGATTGGGTAGAATGAACTCAAATGGGCTCCTTTTACCTTACTTGCCTCCATAAAGGCGACCCCCAAAAGCAGTCCTATTTCAAAGTCTGGTTTAGGAGTTCAGTATATGGGGGGGCACAACAGCCCAGAATACCTCCCATGCTCCTGAACCACCACTTCATGGAAACAGCTTCGCCCAGAGTCACCAATAGCCTCTCGTTCTGTGTCCACTGGGCAGATGCTGCTCGGCCCCCATCCAGCTGGGCCTTTCTGCAGCGTGAGTCTATGGTTCACATGCTTCTTCCCGAAATTCCACCTCCTCCCGCCTGATGCTCTGGTTTTCTTTCTCAGCCCATGTACTTTGGGCAACCCCCAGGCATTTTCATCCTCCTTTGGTGCTGCCAGACCAGTGATGCCCAGTGACCGCCTGCCTCGGGATGACAACAGGGAAGGGGCAGCATAGATGGGATGCTAGTTAAAAAGCGAGATTGACAGGTCTCATCAGAAAGTGTCTAAGCTGGAACGTGTGGGTATGGAATGTGGGAAGCTTCCTCTTGAACCAGCTCCCTAAATGACTGCGTGATCCACAGGCACCCCTCTAAGCCCTTGGCCATCTTTAGCTCATGGGGCCCTCACGAGCTGTGACAGCAACTTTGACTGCCTCCACTTCACAGGCGGGGAAGGAGGCTCAGAGGGATTAAGGCCTCACAGCTCATAAAGGGCAGCACTCAATGTTAACTATATTGGACACACACACACACACACACACACACACACACACACACACGCCAGTGCTTGGATTTGAACCTAGGCCATGTACTTTCAGAGTTTGTGGTGCAAAGCAGCCTGTGGGTTGTCACTAGCTTTTAGAGCCACTGGCCCGGGGAATCTCCTCCATCTTGTGGTCTTATTCTCTAAGCAGGCTCTCCTGGACTGCCGTCACCTGCCCAGACCTTCCGGGATCCAGTCCTGGTTGTTTCTTGGGCACCTCCAAGGCAACACATCATGGACCTATCCATCCTCCTCCCAGAGTGCTCCTGCCCTGGCATCCCACCCCAAGTACTGTCACCCACCCCAAAACCTGGCGGGCAGCCCAAGTCCTCTCTCTCCCTTGCCTCTCTCCGTGCTGTCCTGCCAGCCCTGACCTGTGACGGGTCACCTCTCCTGCGGTCTTGCTTCCCACTTCACCCCTGCAGCCCCTGATCCTCTCCTACCTCCATGCCCAGCTGCTTCCCTGCCTAAGACCCACCATGGCTGCCCACTGTCTGACTCAACCTAAACCCCTTTCCTGGCTCTCAGGGTCACATGCTGACCTCTCCTGCCACCTACTCTACACATTTCAACTCCTAGAAGACAACCCGTAGCTTCAGGTCTTGAGGCCTTTGATATCACTGGTTTCCCTGCCTGCTAGGGCTCTTCTGCCTTTCTTTTCTTCAAAAACTTTTTTTATTCAGTGTTGCCTGGGTGGCTGAGTCGGTTAAGCGTCTGCCTTTGGCTCAGGTCATGATTCCAGGGTTCTGTAATGGAGCCCCAGGTCGAGGACCTGCTCAGCGGAGAGCTTGCTTCTCCAACTCCCCTTGCCACCCCCCCTGCTTATGCTCTCTCTTTCTCTGACAAACAAATAAATAAAATCTCAAAAAAATTTTTTCAAGTGTGTTTAGTATATTCGCAGTGTACATCCACCCCTATCTAGTTCCGGAATATTTTCATTACCCCACAAAGAAAGCCTGTGTGCCCCCATGGCCCCTGTCATCCACATCCTGGAAACCACTAATCCACATTCAGTCTATAAATTTACCTGTTCCCAACATTTCACATAAATGGAATCATGCATTATGTGACCCCTTGTGTCTACTTCTTCTACTTAAGATGATGTTTTTGTTTTTAAAGATTGATTTGTTCATTTGAGAGAGTGAGCAAATGTGTAGCGGGGGGCAGAGAGAGAGGGAGAGAGAAAACCTCAGGCAGACTCCCTGTTGAGCACAGAGCCCAATGCAGGGTCCAGTTCCAAGACCCTGAGATCGTGACCTGAGCTGAAACCAAGAGTCAGACACCCAACCTATTAAGCCTCCCAGCACCGCCCACCCCTTCTAACACAATCTTGAGTCTGTGGCCTGGCTGTGGATGACCATGGACAAGTCACTCTCACTTCCAGGCTTGGCTTTCTCCCCTGTTAGTGGGGATCGGGACTCCCACTGTGGTAGTTTCCGTGGATGCCGGTGTTAGCTTCCGAGGTCTGCCGGGACGAACCGCGGCAGGCTGGGGGCTTCGACAACAGAAGTTTCCCGTCTCACAGTTATGGCGGCCAGAAGTCCCATCAAGGTGCCAGCGGGTTGGTTCCTTCTGAGGCCCGTTCCAGGCCTCTCCCCTTGGCTTGCAGCTGGCTGTCTTCTCTCTGTGTCTCTTCATATTGTCGTCCGTCTGTGCATGTCCGTCTCTCTGTCCAAATTTCTTCTTTTTGTAAGGACCAGTCATATTGGGGTAGGGCCTGCCCTCATGACCTCACGATGACTCATGAAATTATGACTAATGACTTAACTTGATCACCTCTATAATGAGACCCTGTCTCCAAATAAGGTCTCATTCTGAGGGGCTGTGGGTTAGGACTTCAACATATGAATTTTGGGGGAAACAAGCAACCCTCACAAATTAGTTACTTGGCCTCGATCCTTGTCTCGGGGTCTACTTCTGGGGCACCCTACTGGAACCATAGTCCAGCTTTGCTCCCAGACTTGGAGAGACTCAAATGAGCAAACACAGTATTTATGGATCATCTGCTGTCTCCAGGGCCCCAAACTCAACACCTAACACAGCAGACAAAGCCCTTGACATTGTGAGGTTCATGGGCCAGGATGGAGGTGGAGGGGACAGATGGCCAACATGTAACGTAATTGTAGATAGCCAGAAGTGCTTGAAGAATATCAAGCAGGGAATTGGCAGAATGGTGACTGGGAAGGCTGTTATAGCCTGGGGTGGTCAGTGAAGGCCTTGCTGAGTAGGTGACAACTGAGCTGAGGCCTCAATGGTGAAGAGCCAGGCTTGGGAGGTGTTGGGGGAAGAGCATGCCAGTGAGAGGAATCAACGGAAGGATTGTGTGTCTGCCCCTCATTTCCACTCCCTAAATACCAACACTTAAAATGAGGAGAGCGATGTTGGGCAGAAGAGCCAAGTTCAGGACCCAGGAGTGATGATGGAGGAAGCCCAGCCTAAGAGGAGATTCTTTTGGACTTCTGAGGGGCTGTCAGTGGGGAGAGGGCTCAGATGAACTCTTTACGGAGGTAAGTGGATGAGCAAACAGTGGATGTCATAAGGAAAGAAAAGGAAGAGCTTTGTATAGAAGACATGCAGAGAGCAAGTGCCCCATCCCTGGAGGTATTCAAGCCTAGGCAGGATGATCTCTTGGCAGGATACTGTGGAGGAAACTCAAGAGCTGTGTTGCATGCTTGTGCACCTCCAAAATTCAGCCTCACTGTTAGAAGCACCCATGAGGGGCCAACCCTCTGATTTTAATCTGTGATAACACACTGGGTCCTCTCTCCTATCCCTTTTATGAATTCTAAGAGAGCAACTTTGCCCTTGGCTTTGAATCTCATGGACACCTGGGACCTGTCCCCCTGGTGGGCACCGTGCATGTAGTGTCTCTTTCGTCCACCAGGTGGCACTGTTCACCCGGTGTTGGGGCCCAGGTGAACTCGCTTCCCCGCCGCCCCCACCTTCCTTTTCTTTTGAGCACCGGCAACGAATGGGGAGAGGTCAGGGTTTCTGTTCTCAGGAATGGCGGGAGTGTGGAAAATCCTGCAGACACCAACCATGGGCTCAGCTGTGAGGGACACAAGAGTCTTTGGTGCCCCCTTCTCTTATCTGAGTCCCCCAGTTCCACTGTGGGACCTTAGATTGCCTAAAATAAACAGATTCTTAAATTTTCCAAAGTGCATTCTACACTGTGGACACTTCCAGATGTAGTTAGTTTCATTCGCAATGGTTAAGTGCTATTAGGAGGTTGCTGTGGGTGAGTTCAGGAATTTTTTTAGAAGATTTTATTTATTTATTTGACAGAGAGAGACACAGCAAGAGAGGGAACACAAGCAGAGGGAGTGGGAGAGGGAGAAGCAGGCTTCCCACCGAGCAGTGAGCCCCATGCAGGGCTCGATCCTAGGACCCTGGGATTATGGCCTGAGCTAAAGGTAGATACTTAATGGACTGAGCCACCCAGACGCCCCAGGAATTTTTTTAAAAAGTCTTATTTATTTCAGAGAGTGAGAGTGCACGAGTGGGAGGAGTAGAAGGAGAGGGAGAGAGAATCCCAAGCAGACTCTACGCTGAGCCCTGAGCCAGAAGTGGGACTTGATCTCACAACCCTGAGATCATGACCTTGAGATCACGACCCTGAGATCCCGACCTGAGCTGAAACCAAGAGTTAGATGCTTTAGCCATCTTTGCCGCCACGCCCCCCGCCCCCGCCGTGCCCCCTTCAGGATTTTTTTCCCCTGTAAGCATGCACCTAAGCTCACATTTATATAAAAATGATTATTACATTTAGGAAGCGTAAACATACCAGTTCATTCCCTCAGGCATCTGTCCACTGCTGACCCTGGGGCCCACGGAAAGCAAGGTGCTTACCGTCCTGCCCACGAGGCACCCCCATTCTCGTGGGGAATGACACACACTCAACCATGACAGCGGTTGGTAAAGCAGAATGAAGGGTTAAAGGGCGTGTTTTTCCCTGGTGTAACACATTGCCATAAGCCACAGAAATGTATCCTGTTGCAGGTCTGAAGGCCAGAAGTCCAAATCAGTGTGGCCAGGCCAAATCAAGGTACTGGGAGGGCGGCGCTTCCACCCCCTCCCCCAGCACCAGGCCAAGGGGAGAATCCATCCCTCACTGCCTCTTCCAGCTTCTGGTGGCTGCAGCCTTCCTTGGCTGGTGGCCGCATCATCGCAGTCTTCAAAGCCAGTGTCTTCTCATCTCCCTCTGCCTTCCTCTTAGAAGGACACGCATGGCTGCATTGAGGACCCACTCCAATAATCCAGGACAATCTCTCCCCAAATCTTCAAAGTCTACCCCCCCCCTTTTTTTGCCATACAAGGTGACCTTCGTAGGTTCCCAGGATGAGGATGGGGATATCTCTTGGCGGCCACTTTTTAGCCTGTCCAGGGATTGTCCGAGAGAATGGAGGTGCTATTCTGGGAAGGGGGACATTGAGGCAGAAGCCTGAGAGAGATGATCTGGCAGCGGTGCGGGCTCAACCTCAGCCTGACACATGGTGCGTGCACCCTGCTGACCAGATCATTCATCGTTCAGTCGCCGCAGGGATGCTGACAGATCTGGTTCTGAGCACAAAAGTGTGTGTTGCAGTGAGCGTCAAATACTGTTTTTCTGGCTAAAGCCGCTCATCCAACTGCTGGGGGCAGAAGCCGGTGTTGGCCAGCACCTCCTGTCTCTGGCTGTGGGCACCCCCGTGTTAATCCTACATGGTTACCTGGACACGAGGATGCCCCCCCCAGCGGGTGTGCAGCGATCAGGGAAAGAAGGGGGGCCATGGCGCTGGTGGGCCCTGGCTTCTGTCCTTGCTGTGTGGCACAGTGAGGCCTCCTCCCCTTGCGACACTGAATGCCAGCTGCCTCCCAGGCCGGGTTCTTGGGAAGCAGCGCAGTCAGGAATTGGGCCAGGCCTAGAGCTGCACCCAGCCCCCCATGCATGCATCCCTGGCCCTTGCGTTCCCTTGGTTCTCTCAGCCTTTGAGAGGGGCAGGCTCAGATGCCAGGAGCTCTAAGAGAGTGTGGAGGGGGAGGTCCCCTCCCACATAAGTGACTGCTCTGGCATCCTAGTCTCAGGGTCTCCTTCTGAGGGGACTCAACCCGAGACACGCTGAGCCCCCAGGGGCTGGACCCGGTGCTGGCCTTTTGCATGTGATGTCATTTACTCCTCCAGTGGTCCCTGAGGCATCCCCAGCCTGGTCCCCCGGTCCAGAACGAGTGTCAGCCACCTGCTCACACACCTATAAGGCAGCAGGCTGAACCTCAAAAAGTTGCAAGCGACTACAGCCCCCCTCCCCTCCCTGCTGTATCCTTCATCCCTGCACCAGATCTCCCAGAATGAGCTCAGAGTGCCCGGGCTCAGCAGGACCAGGGCTGGGGGCGGGCTGGGCTGGGCAATCCAGTGGCCGTGGACCTTCCTGAGGGCCAGACCCAGCAGGGCGAGGTGCCCCAGGGCACAGAGGGGAGAGGAGGCCTGCCCACTGTTCCATGCCTGTGAACCTGCAGCCCACTCTCTTCCCAGAAGTGGCTCTTCTTGTCAGGCGCTGGGAGCCAAGGGCAGCTCGAGCCATTCCACCCTGGAGGCCCCTTTCAAGGGCCAGCTGAGACCCTCCGTGCCTGTGCCCGGCACACAGTGATTCAGCAGAGAGAGCGCGGGCCTCTTGGCTTGGCGGTGGACCCGATCAAAACTGCTGTCCGAGGGTACCCCACCGCCTACGCAGCCATTCCGGGGCAGTGGCTAGGCCAGACCCCAGGACCCCTCTGGTGTGCCTCCCACCCACTCCCATCCAGGGCAACCCACCCACCTATGTGATCCCAGCAGTCAGGGCTCCAAAGGGGTGGGGTGGCGAACTGCTGTGGAGACCCCTGTTTTCCCGTGGGCCATGGGGGTGTGATTTGCATTGAGGTAAGGGGATCCCCTTGCAGAGCTAGGGGTCTCTCTCTCTCTGTTTTTTAAAGAGTTTATTTATTTGAGAGAAAGAGAGAGAGAGCATGAGCAGGGGGCACGTGGAGAGAGAGGGAGAAGCAGACTCCCCACTGAGCAGGAAGCCTGACGAGGGGCTCGATCCCAGGACCCTGGGATCATGACCTGAGCCGAAGGCAGACACTTAACCAACTGAGCCACCCAGGCGCCCCTCAGCATTTCTTTTTACATGTAGTAGAAACAATATATATCTAGCATCAGAGATGATCATACAGATGTTCTAGCTGGGCAGGGGGGAAGCTCAAGTTTTAAGAAATGAATCAGATGAAATGAGGATTAAGTGACTTCAGGACCATTTTTTTGTGTGCTAGGTTGGAGAAGACTAAGAAGTCTGATGATGCCAAGCGTTGGCGAGGATGCTGAGCCACGGCAACTCCCTCTGTTCCTGGTGGAGGGGTGCACACTGGTGTGGTCATTTGGGAAGACCACTTGGACTTATTTAGTAGACTCAAAGACGTGCATCTCGGCTTCAAGGAGTGGACTTCAGAACAGAGCTTTTTGAACTTTGATGTGTGCACAGATCACCTGCAGAGTCTTGTCAGGAGGCAGAGTCGGCCTCAGGAGGTCCTAGGAGCCAAGAGCGCGTGGACTTCCCTGTGCACACGGTTTCCAGAATGTTCTCAGCTAGCGCCATTGGTGATAGCACGGGTTATAGCAACCCAAGCGGCAGCACTGGGGGCCTGGAGGGGGAAATTGTGGCAGAGCTGTGCAACGGAATCCCACATGGCCCAGGCAGGGATCTGGACCTGCTGTCCCCCACCCCAGGGCTAGACCTTTACCAGAGTCCCTTGGTGGAGGGGATGAAGGTGGAAGGCCCAGGGCCCTCCCAGCCAGGCTCCTGGAAACATCTGCAGTTGGAACATCACTGTATGCTGCGGCTAGTGTCCAGTTCCCGGGTGGGGAGAGCATGTGGCTGCTGGCTGGAGGCCAACTGTGAGATCTCCCAGACCCCAACCCAAGTGCTGAGAGAATTGTTCCTGAGGAACTCGCATGTGAATCCCAGCTCTGCTGTGTTACCTTCTGCAAGCTGCAGGATGTCCCTGAGCCTTAGTTACTTCATCTGTAAAATGAGGATAATAGGAGCTCCTAACCACGGAAGGGCTGAATGGTGACCATTCTCAGCAGGTCCCCCATTTCCCCTCTCCAGTCACCCTGCCCTACAGTGGGGCCTTCGTGGCTTCACTGGTCAACTCTGAGGGGCACTAAATGGCTTGGGCAGCTTCTCCAGGCTCCTGGGGCACCTTCTCCTGACAACTGTGGCTCTGCACTGGTGTGGCCCCAGTGCCCGGGGGGCTCGTGGAGATGGCTGGCTCACCCCAGAAAGCAAGTGCTCCTCAACCCTGGGCTTGGCCTAGGCACAAGGCAGGTAAGGGTTCATCCGGGACAGATGTGCCATCTTCACCAGATTGCCCTCTCCCTGCCGCCCTGTTCTGGCCTCAGTCTGAGGTTCAGCCCTGACCCTTGGCTTTGACCCCTGCCCCCCTCCTGTGTCACCACCCTGCGTCTCTCCCACAGTCCTGCAGCCACCATGGGGCTCCTTGAGTTTCCTCAGAAGAGCTTTGTTCCTGACTCCAGACCTCTGTGCCTCCAGGCTTCCCCCATCTGAGATCTCTGGGTCTACAACTCTGCAAAGCTGGTTTTCTGACCTGCAGGTCTCCGGAAGGAAGGGAAGTCAGTGAGACAGAGTGGGCAGGAGAGAGAGAGCACTCACACACTGAGTGAGAGGATACGGAGAGAGGCCAGTGTATCTGAAAACCCAATGTATGCAGAGAGGAGGGACCACCGAGGTGCCAGAGAACATGGGGTGAAGCTCTGGACCCACTTTCAGATCCCAGGAAGGCAAGGGGCAGCTGTCTCATCCTGTGGCTGTGGCAGGGCTGGGCTGAGCCTGGACATCTGGCCGGAGAGGCCAGAGGGGATGGTGGCTGCCGGCCAAGCTCTTTGGTCTGGAGCGGCTGTGGCCTTGCAGGCACAGGGCGGTCTGCAGAGAGAGGCCCTGCGCTGCGGTGGGAGATGTGGTTCCAGGCCAGCTCACTGGGTTCAGCTTTTCTATGGTCTTAATTTCAACATCTGTAAAATGGTCAGTTCTCTAAGTGTCCTTCTTCAGCCATAAAGTAGATCCCCTTGTGTGATTTCTTGGAGGCAAGCTGAGCCTTGGGCCTGTGACCGCGCTGGTTAGGAAGACACAGGCATTGTCTGCCTCTTGCACTGGGAGGGCCCATCATCCCACATTTGGGGCCCTCAGACTCAGGCCATGGTCCTCCTGGAGCTCCTCGTGCCGACTGGGGCCATCCGTCCTGCCTTTTGGATTTCTTCCCATGCAGGAGTCAAGTCTTGGGACGTCAGCACTGCTGGCCCACCGGAGACCACCTCTCATTTCATTTCATTGTGTGATGTGTCCCCTTATCTCTCCAACCCTCGCTCCTGTCCCCCCCTTACCCCCCCAACCAAGGCTCCCGCTTAAGAAAGCTGGTCTTTCATCTTTCATTTGGTTTCCAAGCAGTGCTGGGGTATATCACATGTGGTTCCTTATCACTTTAATTGAGCATTGTGACCTGTGCGCTGAGAATGCTCCTAGTTTACTGCTTTTCAGGGCCCCATGGATCACCCTCACCCCACATCCATTCCAATGCAAAGGAATGTTATGGGCATCTAGGTGGGATGACGGAGGGGGAGAGAATGACGGTGTGATTAAGGAAGGGTGATGGTTCAGCCTATGGAGCGAGGTGGATCCCACCTCACAGCAAAACAAAGGAGGGCCCAGTGCATTGAAGATCCAACCCCATAAGGCAGACTGCATGTACTGTATGTAAGAGGGGAAGCTAAGAGGAGTAAATGTTCGTTGATAGCTTTGTGACCAGGGGATGGGAAGATGAATCTCAAATGTCCCAAACATAAAAACATAAAAGTGTGTTCCTATGCATGAGAGAGAGACAAAGAGAAAGAGAGAACACATCTGTGCAAAGGAGAAAGCAGAGAATTGACTACATAAAAATGAAGGATTTCTGCCTTTTGAAGGACAATACATAAAACAAATAATAAATGACAGACTGGGAGAAAAAATTCTTTTCTAAGTTTTATTTATTTAAGGAACCTCTACGCCCAATGTGGGGCTCAAGCCCATGACCCCAAGATCAAAAGTCACACACTCTTCTGACTGAGCCAGCTGGTGATCTGGGAAAATATTTTTGGTAATTGGAAACAACAAGGACAAAGGTTGTTGAAAGAAATTAAAGAAGACACAAACAAATGGAAAAGCATCAGGTGTTCATGAGTTGGGAGGCTTATTATTGTCCGGATGGCAATCTACAGATTTGATGCAAACCTGAGCCAGATCTCAACAGCCTGTCTTGCAGAAATGGAGAAGCCAATCCTCAAATCCATAGGGAGATGCAAGTGGCCCTGAATAGCCAAAAATAATCTTGAAGAGGCGTAAAGTCAAAGGACTCATGCTTCCTGATTTTAAAACTGACAACAAAGTTATAAAAATCAGCACAGTGTGGTGTTCCCACAGGATAGTCACATGGACCAACAGAATAGAATTGAAAGTCTGTGACCAACTGATTTTTTTTTAAAAGATTTATTTTAGAGAGAGAAAGAGCAGTGGGGAGGGGGAGAAGAAGAGGGAGAGGGAGAGAGAGTCCAGGAAGACTCCCTGCTGAGCATGGAGCCCGCTGTGCGGTTTGATCTCATGACCCCCGAGATCGTGACCTCGGCCAAAACCAAGAGACAGATACTCAACCAACTGCACCACTCATGTGCATGTGCCCCCCATTGATTTTATTTTATTTTATTTTTTATTTTTTATTTTTTTTTAAAGATTGTATTTATTTGACAGAGAGAAACAGAGCCAGAGAGGGAACACAAGCAGGGGGAATGAGAGAGGGAGAAGCAGGCTTCCCACCGAGCAGGGAGCCCGATGTGGGACTCGATCCCGGGTCTCCGGGATCATGACCTGAGCCGAAGGCAGTCGCTTAACCAACTGAGCCACCCAGGCGTCTCCCCCGCCATTGATTTTAGACAGAAGTGCCAAGACCACTTGGTAGAGGAAAGAATGATTTCTTTAGCAAATGATGTGGGGACCACCAGATAGCTACATGCAAAGGAATGAAGATGATCCCCCACCTCACACCATAGGCAAAATTCAGCTCAAAACAGATCAAAGATCTAAACTTAAAAGCTAAACTATAAAACTCTTTGAAGAAAATATAGGAATAAATCTTCATGACATCAGACTTGACAAAGGATTCTTAGATATGACACCAAGTGTGCAAGTAACAAAAGGAAAAATAGATACACTTAATTCCATCAAAATGGAAAGTTTTGTAAGTCAAAGAACACCATCAAGAAAGAGAAAAGACAGCCTACGTAATGGGAGAAAATATCTTCAAATTATATTTCTGATACAATCCTAGAATCTGGAATACATACAGAACTCCTACACCACATGACCAAAAAGACAATCCAATTTAACAATGGGCAAATGACTCCAAAGCAGATATACAAATAGACAATAAGCACATGAAAAGACGTTCAGCATCATTATTCATTAGGGAGACACAAATCAAAAGCACAATATCACATCACACCTCCTGGGATGTCTGTAATTTTAAAATATGGGAAATAGTGGCTTAGTAGTTAGGCAGCTGCCTTAGGCTTGGGTCATGATCCTGGAGTCCCGGGTTTGAGCCCCATGTCAGGCAGGCTTCCTGCTCAGCGGGAGGCCTGCTTCTCCCTCTCCCACTCCCCCTGCTTGTGTTCCCTCTCTCGCTGTGTTTCTCTTTGTCAAATAAATAAATAAAATCTTAAAAAAAAAATATGGGGAAGAGTGGGGGTGCCTGGGTGGCTCAGTTGCTTAAGCCTCTGCCTTCGGCTCAGGTCATGATCTCAGGGTCTTGAGATCGAGCCCCACGTTGTGCTCTCTGCTCAGCAGGGAGCCTGCTTCTCCCTCTCCCTCTGCCTGCTGCTCCCTCTGCTTGTGTTCTTTCTCTCTGTCAAATAAAAAAATAAAATCATGGGAAATAGTAAATGTTGGTGAGGATGTGGAAAACCTGGAGCTCTCCTATGTGACTAGTGGGGATGTTGTCGTAAAATGGTGTATTCACTGGGGAAAGGGTTGGCTAGTTAGTCAGAAGGTTAAACATAGAATTACCATATGAGCCAGCAATTCCACATGGAGATGTATGCCCAGAAGAATTGACAAGTACTCAAACAAATCCTTATCTGTGAATATTCATAGAGCACTATTGATTATAATCAAAAGGTGAATTTAGCAAATATGCCCATCAATGGAATAATGGAGTCAGGAAATGTGGTGTGTATATAAGACAAATATTGTTCAGCTATATAAAGGAATGAGAACTGACTCACGTTACAACACGAATAAACCTCAAAGACATCGTGCTAAGTGAAAGAAGCCAGGCATGAAAGACCATATATTCTGAGATTCTATTCATAAGAAATGTCCCCAAGAGGTGAATCCAGGGGGACAGAAAGCTGGTTGGTGGTTGCCAGGGGTTGCCAGGGAAGAAGGGAATGAGGACCGAAGTGAGTGGGGTTTTCTTTTGGGTTGATGAAAATACTTTGGAAGTAGATAGAGGTCATAGTCCTACAGCACTGAGAAGGTACTAAATGCCACTGAATTGTACACTTTCGAGTGGTTAATTTCATTGTATGTAAATTTCACAGCAAAGAGTTCCAATAAGGAGTCTGTATTTAGCACTTTCAATGAATGCCTGCAAGCCAACAACAACAACAAAAAACTGGAAACCCAACAGAAAAATGGGCAAGGTACATGAATGGGCACTTCATAGAAAGGCACCCAAACTGACCCATGAATGTATGAGAAGGTGCTTGGGCTCATTAATAACCAGAGAAGGGTCAGCTAAGGCAAGAGTGGGGCCCTCCTTTCTCCCACCAGACTGGAGCAACCAGAAGTGGACAACAGCCATTCTTAGTGGGTGTGGGGGAAATAGGAATCAGCTCATGCCAGGCCCTGACTTGCCTCCCTCCAGGCACTCTGCCTCTCCTTGCCCCTGAAGAGAAAGAGAGAGGGAGAGAGAGGGAAGCAACAATGAACAAATGTACAAGTTGTCACTTCAGGTTTGCTTCCCCACCCATTCTATTTTTCTGTATTTTAGATATTTCTCTTCAAAGTTAAAAAACAAAACAAAACAAAACAGATCCCATGAGTGTGGCTGGCTGAGGACAGGTATTTAGAGGAGGACTGTGACTGCTGGCTAGGATTGTGTGTGTGAACATGTGTGACAATAGGTGTGCCTGCAAATGATGATACTCAGTGCAAGTGTGGGCTCTGGCTTGGGCCCGACGAGGGGACACAGGCAAATCAGACTTTGTGAATGAGAGAGAGAGAGAGATGTGAAGTGTTACCTTTGAGTGGATCTCATGGCCTGTGGTTGGGGGCTTTCTAGAGGAGAGGCCTTTCTCCCCCAGGGGAGCAGAGATGGAGGGAACCTCATGGCTGCCTCCTGTAGCTTAGCAGGAGGGCCAGAGATCCACAGCCCTCTGCTCTTTTGCCCTTCCACCTGAGAGGCAGGAATACGTGACACTGTGTTCCTGTCCTCCTATCTTTCTGTCTCAGGCAGCAAGGAGGGCTGTTCCTTCTGCTTCCTCTAATCCTCAGACCCTCAATTCCTCGTCTGGGCCAGAAGAAGTCCTGAGGGTCAGCGGGATGAGGAGCAAGGTGGGGTGGTAGGGCATTGCCTCTGGCCAACCTCATTCTCACCATCCACGGATGCCTGCCTGTTAGGACTTGGCTGTGTGATAGCAAAGGGCTGTTTATTATTCTCTCCACTGTTCTATATTTTAGAGATCTTTCTTAAAAAAGAAGGAACAGAACAGTCACTAAGACTCTCTGGCTTAGGATGGGTATTTCCAGGATTTTGAAACCTGGCTAGAATTTGGGTGTGAATGTGTGAGTGGGAGTGTATGTTAGTGTCTCCCCTTGTCTCCCCAAGAATGGTTACAGGGATCATGACAAGCGTTATCAGAGCCCAGACCCTATGATTGGCCAGGGGCCCTCCACACACTGCTCTGTCCCTTCCAGCAGCCCCAACAGGTCCCTCCTTTGCAGAAGAAAAAACTGAGGCTCAGGAAAGTAAAACGACTTGTGCTAAGGTCCCACCCCCAGGTGGGGGGCAGAGCTAGGATTTGAGCCCAGGTCTGGGGCCCTCTTGACCCGTGCCACAAAGCTTCCAAAGGGCAGGTCCTGTTTGCATGGCTTCCCCTAGAGATCACCAAAATGCAGGGCACAGCCCACATGGTCTATGATGGCAGCCCAGCCCTGGGAGGTTCTGTTTGTTGGTCCCAAGACTGAACAAACTAGGAGTTCTTCCTGACCCGAGAGGAGTCAGGTCCTGTGTGCATGACCTGGGAAGCCTCCTACTGCTCCAGAGAACGTGGTGACATAGCACAGCTCATCAGGGCAGGCCTGTGTGAGCCAGCTGGGTCTACCTCAGAGCTGACATTTCCCTGGCTAAGCTTTTCTTCTTAGAAAGAAAACATAGGATCTAGGGCAACTCCAGCTGCTGTATTTAAATGCCAGAGTTATTTGACCTTCAGAAGCAGAGAAACTGTCATGTTTCTCGCAAACATTCCCATCTCTTCTCAAGGGAGCCCCTTTATTTACAAACACAGCAATTCCACAATGATCATTACTGCCAGGCAGCCCTGGGCAGGTTGCACACTACCTAACTCTAGGGAAAATTTCAGTCTGTTTAAAAGTACCCTTTAGATGTTGCACACTGCCCAAACGTGCAACAGTGTATGGCGGCCCTGAGCCTCCAAAAACATTTCCACTAGGTAGATGGGCAAATGGGTCCCCTGAAGCTTTAAGAGGGCAGGTGTGCTTACCTTCTTGTTGATACACATCCCCTTGAGCAGCAGAAGCTGACCAGTTCCACACAAGGGACCTGGAGGTGAATGGCTTGCCCTCATCCATGAGCATTGTGCAAGTCCTCACACAGTATCTCACTTAGCTCTCCCTCCTCCCACCTCACTCTGATGTTCACGTTCCAGACTTGGCTTGTGTTAAAAGTTTCTGCAGCAGCCCTTATTCTGTACCTGACTCTAAAATTCTTAAATGAACTTTTGATTTACTCGGCCCCCATGTCTTCTGCCTCCTCTCCCAGTCTCTGCCATCCCACTCTGCCACCATCATGGTCCCAGCTGCTCAGGACCTGAACCCTGAGTCCTTCCTGAGTCCTCAGTGTCCCTCCATGCCATGGTCCAGGTGCAGGAAGTCCCAGCAGCCGTGTCTCCAAGATGCTCTTGGGTCCCCTCCTTTCTCACCAGCCTACCTCCTACCTGTCTGGGCCACCAGCATCCCTCATTTGATGGAGCCTCCAGCTTTCTTTTGGCCTCCCTGCATCAACCATGCCCCACCAGGGACCCTCCTTCTCCTTGGGGCAACCAGAGGGACCTCTCAGTGAGTTCAGGGTGTGATTCCTCGTATATGAAATGTCTAGCAGAGACAAATCTGAAGAGATAGAGCAGGTTTGCTGGTTTCCAGGGGCTGGAGTGGGAGGAGGGGGTGGAGGGAGGATGGGGAGGGACCACCCAGTGGGTTCAGGGTTTCCTTTTGGGGCAGTGACAGTGTTGGGGAACCAGACAGACGTAGTGATTGTACAACACTGGAAGTATCAAAGGCCGCTGCCTCTGTCTATCGAGAACGTGGCCACGGGGAATTTTATGGTAGGTGGATTCTATTACAATAAAAGTAAAATTAAATCAGCCCACTGATGAAAACCCTCACTGGCTTCCCAGATGCCCTCATGACAATCCAGAACCCAGAATTCCTGAGCCCACTGTCCCCGCCCGCCCTCCCCCTCTGCACCTCAGGCTCTTTCTTTGCATGTTCCCGGGGCTCCTCCTCCAGGTTTGGGTGTGGCAGGTCCCTCCCCTCTCCTCTGACCTTCTGGAGCTGCCTCTTCCCCACCCTGAGCCTGCACCCCCGTCTCCTTTCAGACTGGACTTCCTGGTCCACAGTCTACACTTCCTTTCACTCCATTTCAGTTCCCAGGCCCTGTTCTTCTGAGCTCTCAACAGCACATGAAAGGATCCTGTTATTGATGGCTTGACTTGCCGATTCTGTTTCCTGATAAAAGATTCATCCATGAGGGGCAGGGGCTTTCTTTGCATCTTTGCTGCTGACTCTTGAGTGCTAGGGACTGAGTTGTGGCCTTTGTGGGCCAACTGATGGGAACATGCCAGCTGTGTGGGCTTCTGGATGCTGCCTCCAAGGGGCCTCTGGCCAGCTGGTCAGCCTCTGTCCTCCTTGGAGGCTTGCCAGAGTGGAGCCCGGCTTCCTCTCTGCCCTTCAGAATCCTTTCTTCTCTAAAAGATTCATCCCTTTGGCACGAGCAGTGATGGTTTCTGCCTCGCTGCTTTCTGTTTCTGAAAATCACTGGGCTTCCACGCCCCTCTCCGCTTATACCTGTGTCCTTGAACTTGAGACTTCCTCTGGGTTTGGGTGGGGCGTCCATCCAGAGACCTGGAACTGCACCCACACTAGGCCCAGGCGGTGGGCTAGATGGTGGGGAATGGAATGACCACAGCCCATTGCTGAGGTCATGGGGTGGGAGGGGCAGCCATGGGACTTGTTCTAAAATGTCCCAGCCTGCATACCCAGGATGGTTCCTAAGTTGAAGGTCAGACACTTCTGTATCCTGTCAGTTGCTATGGCTGCCTCTATATGCTCTAGAGGCTGGGCCCAGAAGTCACCTTCCCAGTGAGGGGACCTCCTCACTTAGCATTGCCCCCCCATCCTCCTCATGCCTTATTATTTTTTTTTTTTCAGAGCCCTCCTCATCATCTGATGCCCTGATGTTTTAGCCATTCATCTCTTTCGGGCATGCCAGTCCCAGGAAAGCAGGGACTTGGTACTCCCACAGCCTGGAGCTGGGGCAGCACCATCTCAATCCATCAGTGAAGGGGGTGGAGGATTTCCTGGTCCATCCCTGCCTTGTCTGAATTGTTGGGGTGATGCTCAGAAACGGTCAGAGAACAGCCAGCATGCCACCCACTGGCTCTTCCAGGGCGTGGTCCTAGCTGGGCCTCCACTGTTTTGCCCCCTGCCCAGATCCCTGCTCTGGCTTCCTGCTTCCAGACCTCTCTCGGGTTGGGGGTGGGGGCTGCCCAAATGCAGAAGCTGGTTCCTCCCACTCCTCAGCCTAGCACTGGCTGGGGGCTTCCCAACCTCTGCACCATAGAGACTTGGGGTGGATAACCCTTATTGCGGAGGCTGTTCTGAGCCCCAGGACGTTCAAAGCATCCCTGACCTCTTCCATTGAGATGCCAGCCCCCCTTACCCTGCCTTGTGACCACTAAAAATGTCTCCAGATGTTGCCAAACATCCGCTAGGGGGCAGAACCAGCCCTTGCTGGAGACATCACCCTTTCTTGTAGGGGTAAATTCAAACAGATACAAAGCAGGGAGAATAGTGTGAAGAACAGCCCCGCCCCAGCCCTAATCCCTGGAACCCATCACAAGGCTGTACAGTTACCAGTCTTGGTCAGTCCTGTTTCCACCCCAAACCGAACCATCCCGCTCATTGGTTACTTTGAAGCAAATCCCAGACATCATATTATTTCATTTGCAATGATTTTAACACTTATGTCTGAAAGAGGCTGAGGTCACCTTGCTGTCTCAGTCAGTAGATCATGTGTTTCTTGATCTTGGGGTTGTGAGTTTGAGTTCCATGTTGGATGTAGAGTTACTTAAAAAGAAAAGAAAAGAAAAAAGGATAAAGACTCTGCTTTTATCCAAATAACTACATACGCAGTTGCTGTTGTTACTTGGTTTATTTGGATTGGGGTTCAAATAAGGCCCAACACTGTAATCAGTGATAGTGGTGTGTATTTTATTTTATTTTATTTTATTTTATTTTATTTTATTTTATTTTATTTTATTTTATTTTATTTTATTTTATTTTAATTTAATTTTCAAAGGAGGCTGGGAAATGCAGTCTTTTAGTTGGGCCATGTTGCTGTGCAAAGACCAGAGCTCCATGAGTGAGGAAGAGGAAGATTATGTTACAGGACCCTTTCCATCTCACCTTCCCACCGCCCCTCCCCACTGGAGGAGCCATTTTCCATGCCTTCCAGTCTCTCCAGAGATGCGTGTATTCCAGGCCCACTGTTGGGAGTAACTCAAGGCTTGGAAAGTCAGCCAACCACTCTCTTCTGGACTGCTTTGCTGGGGGACACAGGTGTACAGAGAGGCACATCTGGATCATGTGCTGCAGAGTGAAGTGTTACAGTCTCACTGCTCACCCCTGGCTGTGTCTGCGGTCTCCAACGGGGATGTGATGGGTGTGGAACCTGCTGCCTTGTTAATTATACCAGTGGCTTGTGCTCTTTGGCATCAGGCTGGCTGACTGGTGGTTCAGAGTGTGGGTGCCGGTGTTGGAGATACCTGGCTTTGACCCTTGGATCCCCCTTTTACTGGTTGCGTGACCACCGGCAAATGCATAATTGTTTGGGAATTTCCGTCCCCTCACCTGTCAAATGGGCATCATGATGGTTGTGCACAGGCATCCAGGATTTACTTTGTGCCAGTCCTTCTGAATACTCTGCATGCATTCATATAATGAGCCTTCCAAGTGAGCCTATGAGATAGGTACTACTATCGTTCCCATTGTATAGATGTGGGAACTGAGGCACAAGGTGTTTAAGTACAGCTAGGGAATGACCCAGCTGGGAAAGAGAGCTGATCTGATAAGAATTCATATTCTGGATGGTAGTGCAGGCAACTCGGTGAGCCTCAGTTTCACTATGTGTAGAATGAAATGGGGGTGATGACAGTACTTCCTTGAGCTGACCTGAAGACCCAACAAGAGACCGATGTCTGTGATATGCTCCATTTAGTACCTGGTGCATAGTAGGTGCTGGGCACATTTGGCTGATACTCTCCTGTTCCCAGTCCCCTGGACTCCTCCCCTTGATGCCCACATTTGGCTAAACATTGTCTGCCTGGCCATTTATAGTTCCATTCCCTCCTTTGACTATTTTTATTTCTATTTCCTTGGAACTCTAGATTTTATACGTGAGCCTCAGTGGTTCTTTGCAGCTTGCATGGAAAGACCAGGGGCTTTGGGGAGATGAGAAACAGCTTCCCAAATGGGAGTAACTGGGAATGCTGTGTTTATTTGTGGAAAGCAATGACCCAGCTGCCTTTTCTGGGAGAGTGCCCTTGGGGACAGAGTCGAGCTTTGCCAGAGTGACCAAGATGGTCTTTGCTGGGAGAGGCCATCTGGACAGGGTGGGGAGTTTCTACTGAAGGCTTCCTGGGAAGAAGGACCAGAATGCAGCCACAGGCAGATATGGGCAAATAGGCAAAGGAGCCATGAACTCTCCTGCCATTTTATCTTCACAGAGCCTCAGGCCTTGAGAATGCCAGGCATGGTGGCCATCTCTTGGTCCTAAGACAGGGGGACTGTCTGACAAAAATGGAAGCAGACAGCATCAGCCAATTTCCTTAGATCTAGTCTCTTTGTTCTAAGAAAACATTGATTTTTTTTTTTTAATCAATGGTCTAAGCCAGTCATGACCATTTTGTTATCAAATTTCCCAGCGTCTCATGCTGATCATATGACCCAGATCCGGCCAGTCAATCCAAAAGTGGCAGGTCTGCTGGGAGCATTTCTGGTAAATGTTTTGCTCTCCTGATGAAAAGATATAGGAGTAGCTCGTGTGGCCCTTGACCTTTCCCTCTCCTTGGGCTTGTCTTGTACCCGAGTGTGAGGACTCAGGAGATGGCAGTCATCTTGTGACTCAGAGTCCAAAACCTCAGGATGGAAATGAATTATTTCAGGGAAGGTGGAGTCATAGTCCCTGACACTAACCACTACCTGCCTCTAGTTATGTTATGTTAAGAAAAGAACCCCCTATCAATCTGTTTAAGACTTTCTTGGTTGGAATTTCGTTTTTTGCAGGTGAATGTGTTCCTTCCTTTTCCAAAGTCAGATTAAACCCTGCCTGAGGGCCTACATGCAAAGCTTGGCAAAAATGGCAAAAGAACATAATGGGGACAGAAGGAATCGCTCAGAGTCACCAGGGATCTTAAGGCTTGGTCAGCCCTAAAATTATTGAAGGGGACCTTTGTCTTCCCCCTTTCACATTTCTGCTGATACAGTCTGATTTTAGTTAAATAAGATGAGCTGCTATAACAAGTAAAGCCGGAAGTCTCAGGGGATGGCACAATGAAGATTTATCGATTGTTCATCTTAGCTGGATGTGGGCGGGTGGGAGGCCTAAACACACCGGGGTTTACTTCCCACAGTCATTCAAGGACCTAGACCCCTTCCATCTTGAGGCTCTGTCTTCCTCTAGGTCTTCCTCCAGGGCTTCTAGGTACCCTCATTCAGCAGGCAGATAGCGAAAAAAGATAAAGGTGCCATATTGGAGGGTCTTTGCTGCAAGCCTGGGGCAATGACGTCACTTCCTCTCACATTCCATTGGCTGAAACTCGGTCATGTGGTCCTACCTGACAGCAAGAGGGGCTGGGAAATGGAGTCTTACTGCGTGTCTGGAGATCCTGTGGACACCTGCTGACCTTCAGAGGTGGTGGGCAGCAGGCTCCTTTCCTTGCCTCTCCCATGCCTTTCTACAGCTGGTTCTCCCTGTCTTTTGTTCCACTGTGTCCCAGTGCCTCCCATGTAATAGGTGCTCAGCCAATTGCACCAATAAAGTGATCAAGCAATACATGAAGAAGCTGACTCGGGAAGGGTGCCCTATACCAGCCCAAGAGGACTGTGCAGGAAAGAGCCATTGCAAGGTTCTGAGCAGGGGAGTCACCTGCTCTTGGGGTGGAGGCTGCTCTGGAAAGGGTAGAGGCAGGGAGGCCAGCCCTGGTGACAGTCCAGGTGGGAGCTGATGAGGCCCCGGCTGAGCTCTTTCAGAGGAACAGTTATGGTTACTGATGACTGATTCGTTGTGGCAGGGAGGAAGAGCAGAGGGAGGAGTCTGGGAGGTGGGGCCTCGGGTCATGGACTAGGAGTGGAGCGGGCTGGGGGGTGGTGTCTGGAAGACCACTCCCCACCCTAACTGCCCAGTGGGGAGGAGTTCAGAAGGTGGAAGGAGTCTGGAGCCTGAAACCGAAGTTTAACTGAGAAATATAAAACTAGGAATCATTCATGTGTAGTGCCTGGAAGAAAAATCACTTAATTCTATTTTTCAGAAGCTGGCTGTAGCTATTTATGCATACATACTAGGCAGCAGCAGCACTGATGTTTAGAGAAAGAGCAACTTTTGTCTGGAAAAACACTCTAAAGAGTTCTTGATTGGGTGAAAGGTCTTGGGTTTGCCTGGAAGCAAGCTCGCTGGGGAAGGAGTGCTCCATTTTCCCAGAGGTGGGGACTGGGACTGTGTGAAAATGTTGAAGGACTGGAGTGGGACCTTAGTACAGGGATGGGGTTTCCTCGGGGGACAAGCTCGACACCCTTGAGGAGCAGAGATGGCCAACATTCCATTTTAAATGAATGTGTAATGATCCTTTCTCTTAGAGCTCAACTATAGAAAGGCAAATGCCCCAAATAAAATTGGGTAAAGGATTTGAACAGACATTTCTCCAAAGGAGATAGACAGATGGCCAACAGCACAGGAAAAGATGCTCAACACCATTAGTCATCAGGGAAATGTAAATCCAAACCACAGTGAGACACCACTTCCCAAGCTATGAGGATGGCTAGTATCAAAAAGACAGGAGAGAACAAGTGTTGTTGAGGCTGTTGGAGTGCTCATGAGATGCTGGTGGGAGTGTAAAATGACAGCCACTGTGCAAAACAGTCTGGAAGTTTCTCAAAAGACTAAGTATAGAGTTACCCTATGACTCAACATTTCACTGCTAGAGAATACCCAAGAGAAATGAAAAGTGAGTCCATTAATAGACAACAACAACAACAGCAACAACCTGGTGGGTGCCTGGCTATCTCAGTTGGTAGACCATGCAACCCTTGATGTCAAGATAGTGAGTTCAAGCCCCACACTGGGTGTGGAGCATACTTAAAAAAAAAAAGTTAAGAAAAACCCCAACCTGTACATGAAATGTCCACAGTAGCATTATTCCCAACAGCCAAAATATGGAAACAACCCAAGTATCCATCAAGAGCTGAATGGATGGACAAAATGGGCTATGACCATATGATGGAATATTACTCTGTTATAGAAAGACATAAGGTACTGAGACACGCAACAATGTGGATGGACCTTGAAAACATGCTAAGTGAAAGAAGCTGGACACAAAGATCACGCTAACTGCATGAGTGTTCTAGAAGACACAAATCCATAGAGACAGAGTGTACATTAGTAGTTGTCAGGGGCTGGAGGGGCAGGGTGCAGAGCGACAGCTGATGGGAACAGAGTTTCTTTCTGGGGTGATGGAGATGTCCTGGAATTAGATCATGATGATGGCCACACAACATCATGAATGTGACTAAAACCCGCTGAACTGTACACTTTAAAATGGTTAAAATAGTTCTTTGGGCAAGACGTGGTGGCAGGTGTAGGGAAGGTGGGGTCACCTGCTCCTGCTGCCCCATTGTTCCCTCTCCCTGAGGAACAGTCAGTCAGGAAGCCTCACCGCTGCCATCGCTTCTTAAGACACCTTAAAGACATCCATGGGACCGGAGGTGGCGGTTCACCAAATCAGAATGACTCTAAGCACCTGCAACAGAAAAGCTTTGGAGAAGGTATGTGCTGACTCGATCAGAGGCTCCAAGGCAAAGAATCCCAGTGTGAAGGGACCAGTTCGAATGCTTACCAAGACTGTGAGAATCACTGCAAGAAAAACTCCCAGTGCTGAAGGTTCTAAGACTTGGGATCTTTGCCAGATGAGGACCCATGAATGACTCATGGGTTAGCACCGTCCCCCTCCATAGTGAGCCAGCGGTAAAGGTTGAAGTCATCATCACAGATGCTTTGCGCCTTTCTCATACATTGATTACCTATTATTAAAAAATAAAAGAAGATAAGGCAGTTAAAATAATGACAGTTATCTCAATACAGTTTTTTTTTAAAGTAGGCTCCATGCCCAACCTGGGGCTCAAGCTTATGACCCTGAGATCAAAAGTCATGTGCTCTACTGAGTGAGCCAGCCAGTCCTCCCACCCCAATTTTTTTAAGTATGTAGGAACTCTCTGTACTCTCATCTCACTTTATCAAGAAAGCTAAAGTACTCGAAAGTGTATTGATTAACAAAACAAAATATAAAAAACACGGAGTGGCCAGGAGGAGATGAAAATCTGTGACCCCATGTCCCACGGTGCCACCTGCAAGCTCCTAGGCATTGGGAGCCCTCCCTGTGCCTTTGCCATCATCGCCACCAGCCTGCGCCTCCCCGGTCCCTCTATGGTTCATCTCTTCCTCTTTCTGAATGACTGAGCTTCCCGTAGGTCAGCAGAGGCCGCCCACAGAGAGCTGGTCAAAGGGCTTGTTGCCTTCAACCCCATGAAAAGCCTATGAGGAACTGGGGGCTCAAGGAGGTCAGGACATTTGCCCAGGATACATTCGTGGGTAAGTGGCAGAGCCGGGATGGGACCTCAGGTGTTTCTGGCCCCAGGGTGAACAGGAGAGGGGTGTCACTGGGGGTTTAGGTCCAGGCAACCTCTGTCAGCAAAGCTCTGAGTTTGGAGACAACTCTGCCATGACCCTGGAAACGCAGACCCAGACTACTAAGACTCATGCTTGCATCAGGGCCTGCGCTCTGTAGCTAGTCTGTAATTTAAAAGTGCTGGTTATCGAAGTCCTGGGCTGAAGGACAGGGAAATCGGCTGGATCTGAGTTTTCCATGACCTGTGGGTCACCTTGACCTGGCTGGGCCTCACCAGCAGGTGCTTAGCGGTCCAGTTCCCGAGCAGCCTGCTCCCAGTACTCACCAGGGAAGTCCGGGTCAGGGAGGGGACAACTTGGGGACCATGGCAGAGTACTCCTGGGGGCCACTCCCCTTCGCCTGGGGCCAACTCTCCTTCCAATTCATTAACCTCAGATTGTCTGAGTCCTCGAGGGTGGGGAGGTTGGGCTCCTTACTGGATCCTGAGGGTCCCTGCTAATGGTAAAGCTAGCCTAGCCGTGGTGGTGGATAGTGTGATAATAACCAACAGTGACTAAATACTTTCTATGCCCCAGGCACTGTGCTGAGCACATTCTCACTTTTGATCCTCGCAGCAAGCCTATAAGATCAGTACCAGTATTGTACCATTATATTGATGAGGAAGCAAAGGACTGCAGATGTCTCTAGGACCTGCCCATGCTGGTCCTCAAGCCCAGATTGCCCCAGTCAGCGCTTGTTAGACTAATGCTGCGTAATAAACTTCCCCACACTCAGGGCTTCACAGCAGGTGTTGATGCTCACGTACGGATCTGTGGGGTGAGGGTAGGTAGGTTGGTATAGTTTGAACTTGGCTGTGGGCTCTGCTTCAGTCTGGGGTCAGCTGGGCTGAACTGAGTTAGGTCCCCCCCATGTGTGTTAGTTCTGGGGGCCAGGCTAAAGGGGCAGCAGTCACCCAGGATGTGTGCTTCTTGAGGTTGGTCACCGGAGCATGAGATGTCAAAACAAACCCCATGAACACAGTTGAGGCCTCTGCTTAGGTTAGGACCTTCTCATTCCATCAACCAAAGCATGTTACACAGTCCCAAAGTCAATGGCTCAGGGAAGTCTGCAGTACCCATGATGGGAGGCCCAGGGAGGGGTGGAGGCTAGGCCAGGAGGTGGCCCTGGGGTCCTCTATAAGCACAGCTGGGATGCTGGGACACAAGGATTCGAGGACTAGGCAGCAGGGCTTGTTGGCGATGGGCTGGGATGACCGCCTGGGCACCACGGAAGCCGGGTGCACCTGAGCTGCCTCCCCTCGCCCCGAGCTGGACTGTGAAAGCCTCAGGTTTATGAAAGCAGGAACAACACACCAGTGGACAATGACCAGCCCTTAATTCAGAAGATAGAACACAGCGGAACCTGCACACCTCTTGGAGGAGAGATCTAATGTTTGCTGCGATCCAAGCTCACGCCAGAGGTCACCGCAGCCCTTTGGTGACATTCCCGGTCCCTTGAGACACAGCCTGCGGGGAATCGTGGGCGACAAAACCTACCCGAGGGGCCTTCTGCAAGATCCCCCGGAGCTCTCCCCAAATGTCAGTGCTGTGAAAGACAGAGTCACAGCAAGGAATGTTCTGCATCAAAGTGGGCGGTAAGTGATCGACACTAGAGCCTGGATCTGACACAAAACACAGCTGAAGGATGGTCTCAGGACAATCGGTGATATAGATGCCCTATATGTTAGGTATGATCCTGTGGCAGCCAGAAACTTCCTGATTTAGGTCATTGTTCAAGGTTTTGGAGGAAAACGTCTTAGTTCTTAAGAAATATCCCCTGAAGTATTTAGGGATGAAGTCTGCAATGTACTTTCAAATAGTAAATTTTAAAAAAGATTACAGGGGCACCTTAGTGGGTCAGTCTATTAAAATCCTGCCTGAGGGGCGCCTGGGTGGCTCAGTTGGTTAAGCGACTGCCTTCAGCTCAGGTCATGATCCTGGAGACCCGGGATCGAGGCCCACATCGGGCTCCCTGCTCGGCGGGAAGCCTGCTTCTCCCTCTCTCACTCCCCCTGCTTGTGTTCCCTCTCTGGCTGTATTTCTCTCTGTCAGATAAATAAGTAAAATCTTAAAAAAAAAAAAAATCCTGCCTGAGACCCAGCCAGGATCAGGTCATGATCCTGGGGTCCTGGGATTGAGCCCTGCATCGGGCTCCCTGCTCCTCTCCCTGATAGGTGCTCTTTTGCTCTCTCTCAATTAAATAAATAAAATCTTTAAAAAAGTACATGTCAACAGATGAAGCAAACACTGGGAAATGGTCATCGATAAACCTAAATGGAGGATATATGGGTTTATTGTACAGTTCTTGCAAGTTTTTGGTGGGTTGGAAAATTTTGCAGGTAAAAAAAGGTTTTAATCACATAAAATTGACAACAGCCTGATTCATTTCATTAAGTTATTTCAAGAGACAGCTGAGTCAGGCTCGTGAGTCTTTTTGAAAGGCACAGGAAGTACATTGGTAAATAGGACAAATAAAACACTATTCCAATCAAAAAGGAAAGCACACAGGAAAATGTCCAACATCACAAATGAGGGTGGGAATGAAGTCAAATTAAATAAAGTATAATTATTCAACTATTAAATTAATGTTAACTCTGTTTGGAATAATCATACTCTAGGCTGGCGAGTCAGGGAAATGGAAACTCCACCCTTCTACGGAGGCACGAATCTTTATTAATTTATTTTTTATTGACATAGCTGACACACAGTGTTAATTTCAGGGGTATGACACAGCGATTGGACAAGTGTATGTGACACAAGTGCAGTTACGATCAGTCACCCCAAGCACTATGACAATCACATTGACTCTATGCTTCGTGCTGTGCCTTTCATCCCTGTGACTTCCTCACTCCGGAGCTGGAAGCCTGGTGCTCCCTCTCCCCCTCACCCCTTTTGGCTCATCACCCCACCCTCATTTCCCCCTCCCCTCTGGCAACCATCAATTTGCTCTCTGTCTTTATGGATCTGTTTCTTTTTTTGCTTTTTGTTGGTTTGTTCATTTGTTTTCTCTTTTTGATTCCACGTGAGTGAAATTTTATGGTGCTTGTTTTTGTCTGACTCAGTTCACTGAGCACAATGCCTTTTAGGGCTGTCCGTGCTGTTGCACTTCAGGGAGGAGTGTGGCTGTCTGACCCTCAGCCTCTACGATCCTAAGGAGATGATCCTACAGCAACCTCCACACATTACAGTGACCCATGCACTATTTTTGCTGGGACCCTCAATCCTTAGTTCTTGCTTTTTTTTTTTTTTTAAGATTTATTTATTTGAGAGCAAGAGAGAGAGCTGGGAACAGGGGAGAGGCAGAGGGAGAAGCAGACTCCCGGCTGATCAGAGAGCCCAGTGACTCAGGGTGATCCCAGGACCCCAGAATCATGAATGGAGCCAAAGGCAGATGCTTAACAGACTGAGCCACCCAGGTGCCCCTGTCCTTAGTTCTGATTGCTTCTGGCCCTTGCTTGCCTGCCTCCTTCCTGGGCACAGTCCTGCTGTGCAGTTGTCATGGTGTGGTAAAGAGCCTCTGATACTCTAGTGCCCTTTGAGCATCTGGGGCAGGGACTGCTCGGTCCTGCATGGCTGGCGGCTGTCTGCCCTGTTAGTGTCTGTGGCACTCAGTGGGCTCAAGGCTCCACCCCCACCCCACCAGTGTGAATGGGAAATGCCATCTTCTCCTGGAGTCTGGACACTCGCCACTCCCCCGGCCACTGTGCATCACTGTGTGACCGGGGTTGGTCACCTGACCTAGTCTAGCCAGTTGTAGGGCTCATACCCTCAGCTGCCCTTGCTGGTCCATGTGGAGCCTATGGGATCTCATCTCTGTGGTTGATTTATTATTATTATTATTATTTAAGATTTTATTTTATTGTTTTTTAAAAATATATTTATTTATTTGACAGAGAGAACACAGCGAGAGAGGGAACACAAGCAGGGGGAGTGAGAGAGGGAGAAGCAAGCTTCCCACCAAGCAGGGAGCCCGATGCAGGGAGCCCGCAGCAGGGCTTGATCCCACGACTCCGGGCTCCTGACCTGAGCTGAAGGCAGACGCTTAACGACTGAGCCACCCAGGTGCTCCTTTAAGATTTTTTTTTTTAATTTTTTTTTATTTTTAAAGATTTTATTTATTTGACAGAGAGAAACACAGTGAGAGAGGGAACACAAGCAGTGGGAGTGAGAGAGGGAGAAGCAGGCTTCCTGCTGAGCAGGGAGCCCGATGTAGGACTTGATCCTGGGTCTCTGGGATCATGACCTGAGCCGAAGGCAGTCGCTTAACCAACTGAGCCACCCAGGCGCCCCTTAAGATTTTATTTTAAAATAATCTCTACATTGCACGTGGGGCTTGAAATTACAACCTGGAGATCAAGAGTCACATGCTCCACTGACTGAGCCAGTCGGGCGCCCCTCATCTCTGGGGTTTCAAAAACAAATGCATTGCCCCCTTTCCAAACTCTGGGAGATGTTTTAGTCATCTTATTTGCTAGCTTAATCCCAGTGTCTAGGAGGATAAACTATGTGATCTCAATCCTTTGAAATCTTTTGAGATTTGCTTTATGCCCCACATGTGGTTGCTACTGGCAAATGTTGTCTATGACCTTAAAAAGAACGTATGTTCTGCACTTGCTGGGAGGACAGTTCTGAGGAGATGGTGGTAGAGAGCTGGTTTGTCATGTCATGCAAATCTGTGGCCCTACAGGGTTTTCCTACCTTTTCCCTCAGTTACCAAGATAAACATTCTAACCCCCATGAGATATTTTTATTCTTTTTTTTAAAAAAGACTTTATTTACTTATTTGACAGAGAGAGAGATCACAAGTAGGCAGAGAGGCAGCCAGAGAGAGAGGAGGAAGCAGGCTCCCCACTGAGCAGAAAGCCCGACACGGGCCTTGATCCCAGGCAGAGGCTTTAACCCACTGAGCCACCCAGACACCCGAGATATTTTTATTCTTATGAGCATGTAATATTCATCGGGAATTACCTTCTCCAGTGTTGCTCATTCCTTCCTGTATTCCTGGGCTTCTGATTCGGGGCTTTCCTCTTCCCTGCTGGTGATGAATTCTCTCAGCCTTTGTTGGTCTGAAAATGTTGTTACTTTGTTTCCATTTTTGAGGGATTTAGCCCAAGGAACTTTCCCTGGGCTAAAATTCAGTCTCTGCCTTCCTTCACTCATGGATTCCTTTGGTAAGTTCGATGAGTGCCTCATAAAGGCACCTGTGGCAGGTGACAGAGATGAAATGGTGGCCAAAGCAGGAAATGCCCTTGCTCTCCAAGAAGAGAAGGGAAGAGTGTGTCTGACAGGGAATGGGAGGTGCAAAGGCCCTGTGGCTGGAAGCAACCGAGAAGAGGTCAGTGTGACTGGAGTATAGAGAGCAAGAGTTGGAAGGGTGGGCTGGGAGCTCTGGGAGGGGAGGCCTGGTGAGGAAGACTGCTTTGCCTTAGTCCTTAGACGAGTAGTCAGGCTTCTTAGAGAAGATGAAGCTTACCTGGACCTTGACAGATGGATGTGATGAAAAGAAGCAGAGAATGGGACAGAAACATGATGTGTTTTGAACACTGAATATTTCCAAAAGTGCTGAGCCTGCGGCAGGCCGAGTGCTGGGTTTTTTGGTGTTATTTCCTCCATCCCAGGGAAGCAGGATTGCATGGTGGTAAAAGGCCACGCATGACTTTGGTCTGGCTAGTTTGAAGCGCATCACTTACTCAGCGGTCTGACTATGGGCCAGCCCCTTTCATAGAGGTCTGTTCCCTCACCCGGAGAGCCAGAATAAGACTCCCCACCTCACAGTGCAGTTTGAGGGCCTATACAGGGAAACGGGGCCCAGAACTGAGCTGACAGCTTTGCAAGAGCTCAAATAGCATGGTGGTTTATTTCTATGGGGTAGAATTTTCTCTTCTGCTGAGAGACAGAGAGGGTAAGTAAGTCTCTGCTCCAGACCCACAATCAGAGAGTGGTGGGGTGGGGACTTCATGGCTCACGTTGCTTTGATTTCGTACTCACTGATGCTGTCATCCTCTCCTTTCCACATTCAGGGTGGCTGAGGACCAGAGACATGGTTTGCCCACGGATATCCCAACATTTAGGAGTGGTAGAACAATTCATTCATTCATTATTTACTTACTTACTTATTGAGAGCCTGCTTCATGTCAGGCATAATCCAGGTGCCATGGAGAGGGTTGTGTATAAAGGGATAAAAAAGCTCCATCCTCGGGCGCCTGGGTGGCTCAGTTGGTTAAGCGACTGCCTTCGGCTCAGGTCATGATCCCGGAGACCCAGGATCGAGTCCCACATCGGGCTCCCTGCTCGGCGGGAAGCCTGCTTCTCCCTCTCTCACTCCCCCTGCTTGTGTTCCCTCTCTGGCTGTGTTTCTCTCTGTCAAATAAATAAAATCTTTAAAAAAAAAAAAAAAAAAAAAAAAAGCTCCATCCTCAAGCTAACATTTTACCCCAGGGAGACTAACCCCACACTGCATGAATAAGTAAGCTAAATCAATTTGTTAGATGACTCTTAAGGCTGGGGAAGGGAATAAAGTGGGGGAGGGGACACAGACTGCAGGGGGAGGTTGACGTCTTCCATGGGGCAGAAAGGTGATACTGGACCTGAAGGAGGTGAGGGAGGGGGCTGTGAGGCCTTTGGAGGAAAGAGCATTCCAGGCAGAATGTACAAAGACCCAGCGGTGAGGGTGTGCCTGAGCTGTTCCCGGAAAAGCAAAGAGGCCAGCAGGAAGGCAGGGGTTGGCTGCTCTGCGCACCACAGAGGGGTCAGGGAGGGTCGGCCAGTCCCTCCTTGCTGGAGTTGCTGGGGCATTAAATGTCTGGATTCAGGTGAGTCTACCATTGAGCCCTCTTGTCAGCCAACAAGGGGGGGGCTCCTTCCTGAGTCTGGGGAGGAAGGGAGGCTTTACTCATTATCCAGAGCACTGCCCTGCCCCTGCTGACCTCCTTCTCTCCTGTTCCTGGACTCCCCTTGGACTAAGTGGGCAGTGCGGCCCAAATACAGGAGGGAGGCACTGGGCATTGTGGCTGCAACCCCTCAGTACTGCCTTGGTTTTAAAAAACTCCTGATAAAGTGCACTCTGCATGCCGCGTGCCATCACTTCCTCATCTGTCTGCTCGTGCTTGCTTCTCACCAGATGGGGAACTCAGTGGGCCCCTGAGCTGGGCTGACCTTAGATGCCAGCGTGCCCCTGAATGTTATGAGTGCGATCATAGCCATGATGTCTCAGTGATGTACAAGAGAGGGAGACAAACATTTATTGAGAACCCACTGTGTGCTGGGCACGTTTGTGCATATTGCTAACTTTAATCCTTATTTCAGCCTTGCTCAAGAGATACTATTATACCTATTTTATGAACAGTGAATGGATTCAGAGTAGGGAAAGGTTTAGGCTTTACCCAAAGCCACCCAATGAGCAGATGGTAATTTTTGTAATAAAAGCCCATTTTAGTAATTGCTGGGAGCCAGGCAGCTGGGTCCAATGCCAGCGGAGGCTGGGGGATAAGAAGGGGAAGGCAATGAAGAAATGGCTTTTGGTCTTGATCCCCTCATAGAAAGTGTCAAACTCCTGGCCAGAGACAGCAGCAGGAAATGTTTGCCCTGGAGCTACCTGGGAGATCTCTATGATAATGGCTTCCCATTATCAGAGGAATAATCCAGGGGAAGGAGAGATGACCCTGAGGGTAGAAAGGAGCTCTATTTGTTAAAACTTCAGGAAGGGTGGCTTTGGGTCTGTTTTATGAATAAACACCCTGTCCAAGACTGGCGCAAGAAGTGGTGAGCCTCCCATCACACGAGGTATGTAAACAGAAGTGACTTTTCTACTTGCTAGGGATGCTGAAAAAGAAATATTCCTGCGTGAGAGGGGCTCGATGTGGGGCTCGATCCCGGGTCTCCAGGATCATGACCTGAGCCGAAGGCAGTTGCTTAACCAACTGAGCCACCCAGGTGCCCTGAGAGGTGGGTCTTGAGGATTCTGCAAACTCTCAGACTTGGGGGTTTTCAAAGGGCTGAGTGGAGACTTCTGCCGCATTTTATCTTGGGCAGGAGGCTTTTGATCTGAACCACTCCCATTCACATTTGAAGCTGCAGTCTGCCTTCTCCACGTCTGGGTGTTTTCACAGAAAGGGTCAGAGGGTGGATTCCAGTGGAGGAGCAGATTCCTCTAGTTGGATCAGCTCTGGTGTGACCTCTGACGTTTACCTTTCTTTGTTCCCAGATACAGCAAATGTACACACACAAACTCATTTTTCTGGCTTAAAAAAACAATGCGAGTGGCCAGGTAGGTCAGGAGAAAACTGGGGCTTGGGGAAAGTAGACATGGGGTTTGGGGTAAGGGGGAATGCCCTTCGGAGCACTCTGCCTTGGCAGGTTCCCCAGAATTGACTCTGGGTCCAGCAGGCCCTGCCTGGACACCCTGAGAGGGGAGCACTCCTAACTGTTGTGGCTGTGGTCTATAGGTATACCGAGCCCTGTTGTGGCCAGTGCTCATTACTTCGCGGGGGTCAGATCACGTGTACTGAATTTCACCAATTCGTATTTCCCTTTTACTTTGTTTTTAAAAATTTATTTATTTGACACACACACACACACACAGAGAGAGAGAGAGAGAGCACAAGCGGGGTGAGCAGCAGGCAGAGGGAAAGGGAGAAGCAGACTCCCCACTGAGCGGGGAGCTCCGTGTGCCAGGATCCCAGGACCCTAAGGATGCCCCTCGCAAGGATGTTGTAAAGGTTGGGGCTGTCTGTAAAGAGGTCAGCGGAGGGACGAGTACAAGTGGCTGCTCAGCAAATGCTGGAGAACGTAGGTACTCAGGGCTAAGCCCCCCACCTGAAACAAAGCCGTGGGCTTTGCAAAAGTCCTGCCTGGGCTCGCAGCTGGCTAGGAGACTGCAAATCTGGGACTCTGAGTCTGTTTCCCCATATGGATTAGCACAGAGCTGCAGAAGGAGCTCTCTTGGACCTGACCATCTAAAATCCTGCCTGCTTTCCTAAACCCCTTCCCTCCCACTCTACCGGCTACACCACTGCTCCACAGATCATCAGCCCTTTCTGGATTCCTGAAGCACCTCTAATTGGTCTTTGCTTACTGGTCTCTCTTCCAAATCTGTCCAGCCCTTATGCTTCACATGTCTTGCACTTTCTCTTGTATCCATTAAGGTGCTTTGCCTTATTATCATCTGACCACAGTACTTCTCCAGGTTATAATCCTTTATTCATGTTTTGTCTCTTCCGTTAGGACACAGTGAGGGCAGGGACCTGTATTGTTCCCTAGTGTACCCGCAGCACACAGACGAGTTCAGCAAGTACTCCGTGAGTGAACCAGAGAATGAATGAACAAAGGAGTGGAGGAGGTGTCTCTGACAAGCCAAAGAATAGGAAGGCCTTGGGGGCGGGGGCCCAGGGTCCCGAGGAGTAGCCTCCGCGGGAGGCTACAGGGTGTGATCTGCCTGCACCGCCTCGGGCAAAAGCAAATCTCGGAGGGGGGCGGGGGACCCCGAGCCTGGGCCAAAGTCCAAGTCCGCAGGGGGCTGCGCAGGAAGCTACTTATACCTACGACCCGCGGCCGCCCGCTCCGAGCCCCGCCGCCAGCCAAGGACAGGGAGGCCAGGTCAGTTGGCGGGACGGGTGCGGGAGCCGGGGACCGAAGAGTCAAGGGGAGAGCCGCCACGGAACTGGCGGTCACCGCAGCGTACGACCCTGGAGCTAGTAGCTCTCGGCTCCTCGAGATGCCGTCGCGGGCTTCAGGACAGTGGCGGCTCGCGGGGACGGGGAACTACATTTCCCAGAAGGCCGAGAGAACTTGGGGTCACAGGGAAAGCGCCCCGGGCGGTACAGCTTCCTGGTACGACAGGGCAGCTTTGAGGGGGTGAGTCGGCGGCCGCGAGGCCCCGGCGGAGGCCCCCTAGAGGTGGCCCGGCTGAGGGGACGTGGCGGCCGGGAGCAGAGCCGATGAGTAGTTCTGTGGCGGGGCCCGACTGCTGCGGAGGCCTCGGCAATGTTGATTTTAGGCAGGTACGGACGCGGCCGCGCGGCCTGGGAAGCCGGGAGAGGGCTCGCTCCGCCCCGTGGGTCTTCCGGTCCGCCCCGGTCGCCACCGCCCGGTGGGCGGGCCCTTGTTGCCAGGCAACGGGGGCGGGGCGTGGTGGGGGCGGGGCTGCGTGTTCGAGGGCGGGGCGCGCGGGTGCGCGTGTAAGAGGGATTGTGAGTTCCTGAGTGTGTGTGTGTGTGTGTGCGGCGCGCGCGCGCGCGCGTGGAGGGAGTGTGAAGGAGGCCGAGCAGGTGTGTTTGGGAGTGTGCCTGGTGGCAGCATGTGGGTGCGTGGGAACTGCGAGGCCTCTGCCGCAGTTTCGTCCCCCAACCCGGGCTTGAGGCCAGCTCTGCGGAGGAGGCAAGAGAAAGGTTTGCGCCCTCCTCCTGGCCTGAATTGGCGGCAGGCCATCACCTCCTTCCCCGGTGGATGAGTGGAAGGAGTTGACGACCTCGAAGCCTTGCCCGGAGCGGCAACCCCTTGGCAAACTCATAGGCCAGAGTGTTTGTCTTTTTCCGGTGTTTCTCCCCAGGCTCCCCCTTCCAAGGGCTGTCCTCTTCTGCATTCTCCCTTCTGTCAGAGCTTCCTTTTTTCCACCTTTCCACTTTTGTTATCAGTCAGCCACTCTTGTGGAGTTCCATCTGTGCCTGGAGCTGCCCGTCTTCATTCGAGAGCATTTCTTCCCTTAATTCATTCACTGATAACAGCCAATCTTTGAGACAAGCCTGGGAGCATGGAACTTTCTCTGAAGGGGCTAAAACTGGTCAATGTTTTAGAAGCTGGTGGAAAGATGGGATTGAAATCCTGGCATCTGTGAAGAGGTGACCCCGGGTTTGGACCCGGTGATAAGCTCTGGTCAGCAGGGATGGCAGGGCAAAGGCCTTCAAGGGGGGACTGTTTGTCCAAAGAACAAAGAAGGCTCGCATCTAACCCTGAGAGAGTGCAGGATAAGAGTTGAGGTTGATAAGTGGAAAGCAGAAGAGAGGCACCTGGGTGGCTCAGTCTTTAAGCACCTGCCTTTGGCTCAGGTCACGATCCTTGAATCTTGGGATCGAGCCCCGCATCGGGCTCCCTGCTCGGCGGGAAGCCTGCTTCTTCCTCTCTCGCTCCCCTTGCTTGTGTTCCCTCTCTAGCTGTGTTCCTCTCTGTCAAATAAATAAATAAAATCTTAAAAAAGAAAAGTGGGAAGCAGAAGAGAGGAAGAACAGCGGAACTCCCTCACGAGGATGATGGTGTACCATGGTATCCTTAGAATCTTAAACCGCAAATGGCCATTAGAGAATCTCTGGGCCCACATGGTCAGTGGTGGGACATTTTGTGTTTTCTACCAGAACAAATCTTGGATGAAAAGAGCACTTGGAATGCCAGGGGGGAACCTGGGCATTGCCTGGCCTAGGGGATGGATGTTATCTGGATGAATGACTCTGTGGGGAAGGGTAGGTCACCATTAACTGGAAATGGGAGGTCTTTGAGCCAGAGGCTACAATGTGAGGGGGCAGTGCGCCCAGCACAGGCCCAGTGGAGTGTTAGGGTGCTGCAGGGTCGTCTGAGCAAGGCCCGTGTTCTAGACCTAGCAGTAGGAGTGAGAATCAGCCACGGGGAGGGAAGGTTAACTGGGTTTATGTGGGATAGACTTTTCTGCTCTCTCCCTTACTCCAGAGTGTGATGGGGCTATGGGGTTGGAGAGAACTGGAAGTGCTTCTAGGGATAGGTCAGGGTGACCCTAGTTGACTAAGGTTCGGTTTTTTCCACTGCTGCCTTTGTTGGCATAGTTAAGCTTCCTGTTACCAAAGGATTTTTTTCTTAATGACAACAACAATAACAACATTATGTATTTGTTTGGTGGTCATTCTCCTCCTCTTTTTTTTTTTTTTTAAAGATTTTATTTATTTATTTGTCAGAAACACAACCAGAGAGGGAACACAAGCAGTGGGAGTGAGAGAGGGAGAAGCAGGCTTCCCGCCGAGCAGGGAGCCTGATGCAGGGCTTGATCCCGGGTCTCCGGGATCATGACCTCAGCTGAAGGCAGTTGCCTAACCAACTGAGCCACCCAGGCGCCGCTCTCCTCCTCTTTCAATCATCCAAACGCAGTCTCCACTTTTAAAAGATGGCAGTCAATCCCTGGCCCAAGTGAGCCCCAAAGTTTCTTATTCTCCTGGGCACCCGAGTGGCAGGATCTCAGCCTGGTAGTCTAGCACCATCTGAAAGGAATGCAGTGTGTCCCATAGCTCTAGTAGCCACATTTTAAAATAAAAATAATTCGATGACCTTACCTTTTAATTTTTTTTTAAAGATTAACTTATTTATTCCAGAGAGAGAGAGAGCACAGGTGCAGAGACAGGGGTGGAGGAAGAGAGACTCTCCAGCAGACTCCCTGCTGGGTGCAGAGCCCCATTCAGGGCTTGATCCCATGACCCTGAGATCACCACCTGAGCTGAAATCAAGAGTCGGAAGCATAACCAATGTCCACTCAGGTGCCCTGGCATTACTTTTAAGACTATATTCCAAACAGGGCAGTCCTTGGGTACAATGCCCTTAACCAGCTATTTTCTGCATCTGTTCCAGCTGAAATGGAATTTTGGTTTTGATTTTTTGTTTTAAAGATTTTATTTATTTATTTATTTATTTATTTATTTATTTGACAAAGAGAAACACAGCCAGAGAGGGAACACAAGCAGAGGGACTGAGAGAGGGAGAAGCAGGCCTCCCGCCAAGCAGGAATCCCAATGTGAGACTCGATCCCGGGTCTCCAGGATCATGATCTGAGCCGAAAGCAGTCGCTTAATCAACTGAGTCACCCAGGCACCCCTTGGTTTTGATTTTAATTAAAAAAATCACCCTTTGGGATGAGGAGTGAATGTGCTTTGGCCTTGCTGACAATGGCCCTTTGTAGCCCTTTGCCTTTCCTGCCGTGGGATTCCAGGGCCTTGCTCCTTGGCCTGCCAGAGGCATAAAGCAAACTGGCTGGTGGGTGGATGGCAGCAGGAACTTCCAGTTTGCTGTCCACAGGCAGGGCCACCTCCAGGACTCAGAAGATGGCTCCAGTGGGACCCACGGATGCTGACTTCTTGGAGAACCCAGTCTGGCCAGGCATAGTCATGTGGGGCACTTTCATGCCCTTTTCCATATGGACTCATCCACTGTCATGAGCAGATGTCTGGTTTCACTTAGTGTGCGTGTCAAGAGGTGACACGGTTTCTTGATCTGTAGATTGGGGATAGTAAATGGGGCTTATAAGGAAGACCAGAATGAGCTAAGGGTGTAGAAGAGCCTTACAAATTGTCAAGGGTAGCCCACTAAAGGGTAGTCTTCAGAAGGCAAAGCCCCTGTGTTAGGAAGTCTTGAGGCCATGATGGGGAATGGGCCCATTGAGTTGTGTACTTCCCATTTGTGCTTTGGGAGCCTGATAAACCCCTTGGAGGCAAAATCCCAGTGGTAGACATGGGAGGTCTCGACTGCCTTTTGGGGAAAGATGTTTGCCTGCTAAACAACTTGTTTAGAAGAATCTTTGGATGCTATTACTTTATTAGAATAACTATCAGTCCATTTGATTGGACTACTGATTTTGGGAAGTTCTCAAGGACCTAATTTTTATCATCCATGTTTTGGGTCAGAGTCAAGACAGCAGGGTAGGGGCCTTCCTTGACCCTTCATTGTAACCTTGGGCAAGTCACTGAATCTCCTAGAATCTCAGTTTTTTTCTGCTTCTGTTGAGCTGATCATGTGGCTTTTCCTTGTCTGGTGGTTAATGTAATGAGTTACATTGATGTTTTGATTATCGAACCAGCTTTGCATTCCTGGGGCAACGCAGGATCCTGTTGTGTTATCCTTTGTGTATGTTGCTGGATTTGCTTTGCTTTTGTTGTTGTTAAGGATTTGGGTGGCTATGCTCATGAAGAATAGGGTTTGTAGTTTTCTCATTGTGTTTTTGGTTTTGGTGTTAAGGTAAAACTGGTGTCTTTGTGTCAATTACGGCGTGGTGTCTCTTGGTCTGTATTCTGGGAGTGATTGTGTGAAATTGGTGGCATTTCTTCCTTAAATGTCGGTAAAATCCAATCCCTGAAATCTTCAGAGCCTGGGGCTTTCTGTTCTGGAAGATTTTTTAACTGTGAATTCATTTTTAAAAAATAGATAGAGGACTAATGAATTTTGTTAGCTTATGTCCTTCCGTGACTGGACCATTTCATATGTGTTGTTGGCTTGTGGTCATAAGCTCCCTTATTACTGCTGTAATGTTTGTGAGGTCAGTGGGGAGGCCCTCCTTTCATTCTCAGTATTGGCAATTTGTGTCTTCTTTTCCCCTTGGTCAGTGTGACTAGAGGTTTTTCTGTTTTATGTTTTTCTCAAAGAACATGTTTTGGATTTGATTTTTCTTCCCTCTCTGGTTTTCTGTTTTCAGTTGATTGATTTTTGCTTTTATTTTTTCCCTCTGCTTGCTTTAGGTTTAATTTACTTCTCCCTAATTTCTTAAGGGTGAAGCTTATATTACTGTTTTGAGCTTTTTATTTTCATTACTATAACTCTTACCCCTTAGCCCTGCATCCCACAATTTCTGATATGTTGTATTTTCATTTTTGCTCAGTTCAAGATACATTAAAATTTCCCTTCAGACTTCCCCTTTGACCTATGGATCATTTGGAATTGTGTTCTTTAATGAATATCCTTCTGTTATTGATGTCTGGTTTACTTCTGTTATGATTTGAGAATATACTTTTCTGCTTTCTGATTCTTTTAAATTTAAGATTTGTTTGGGGTGTCTGGGTAGCTCAGTTGGTTGAACATCTGACTCTTTTTTTTTTTTTTTAAGAGTTTATTTTTTTTGGATAGAGAGAGAGAGTGAGAGAGAGCATGAGCGGGGCAAAGGTCAGAGGGAAAAGCAGGCTCCCCCTGGAGCTGGGAGCCCGATGCAGGACTCGATCCCAGGCCTCCAGGATCATGACCTGAGCTGAAGGCAGTTGCTTAACCAACTGAGCCACCCATCTGACTCTTGATCTCAGCTCAGGTCTTGGTCTCAGGGTTGTGAGTTCAGGCCCCATTGGGCTCCATGCTGGGGAAAAAAAAAAAAAAAAGATTTGTTTTATGGTCCGGACTGTGGTCTGTCTTGGTGGACGCTTATGTGTACCTGCGAAGAATGTGTCATTTGCTGTTACTGTTACCGTGGGATGTTCTATAAACTTCAGTCAGGTTATCTTCGTCCTTACTGATTTTCTGCCTACTTGCTCTGTCACTTCTGGGAGAGGAGTGTGGAGGCCCCCAGCTGCCGTTGTGGATTTGTCTGTTTCATCTTTTAGTTCCTTCGGATTTTTCTTTATGTGATGGCCTCGATTTTTTAATCTGGAAGATGGGTACGCCCCATGGTGTTATTGCGTGTGCTGAAAAATGCAGTAATCATAGCTAACATTTATCAAACGTTGCTAGGTGCCCCACACTGTGCTAAGCGCTTCCATTGCATGATCTCATGTGCCACTCTCATTCAAAGCCTTTGGAGGGCATGTGACTTGTCAAAGCTTACACAGGGTGTGTGAAGCCGGACCAGACTGGGGTGTGTCGTGGCTCAGGGCTGTGCTGTGCCCTGTCTCATTAAAGTCAGGGCTTGGTGTCCAGTGACTTCCCAGGGAAGGTCAGCTGGCTCATTGTTACTGCTTTTAATATATAGCACATATTTAAATAAACCTACACTGTAGCATCACCCCAGTGGGGTATGCCCTGAGCCCTCGAGGGCGAGTGTAAAGAAAAGGGGTCTGCAGCTCAGGATCATGCAGAGGAGGGGAGAGAGGGGTGCCCAAGGTGGAGGAGATGAAGGCCTTGAGAAGCACAGGATCTGCCGTGGATACCAGTTCCAGGAAAGGGGCTCACTTTGGCCCATTGACCGGGGCTGCCAAAACCTTTTTGCATCTGATCCAGTTCAATGACGAGTGAAAGAATGTCTTCCCCTTTCCCGAAAGGAGTTATGGATTTGAGGACTTAGAGCAGCTGCTGGCCATTTCTTCTTATTGTGGGATGTAGGCACACCTCAAAAGCAACATTTTTCTGGAAATTGTCTGTGGCTGACCACCATTACGTTGTGACTTTCCAACAAATCTGTTTTGAGACAGTTTCCAAGACTTGCATGCCCTCAGATTCTGGCGTGGAGGTTCCTAATCTTGGATCAGTGTCCTCTTTCTAGCTTTTCCGTAGGATGCATGTAGTCTCAGAGCACCCCTCCAAAAAGAGGTGAGATGTCTATGCTAGTTAGCTTTAAGCAAACAGAGGGAGGGGACAGAAAAGCCTTAGCCCAGGGAGCACCCTCTGCACCTTGTACTTTTCATGCCTGTTCTCTCGTCCGTCCAGTATGTCACCTTGGGGGCGGGAGGGGTGCCGTCTCATCACCTCTGTTTCATCAGAGGGAAACCTGGGGCTAAGACTGGACACAGAAGGCCTGCCTGTGGTCCTTCCTGGAAGGTGGGAGTGATCCGTCCTATGAGCTGGCCAGAGACCTTCTTCTGAACCAGATGCCCCCCCACCCCCACCACCCATGCAGAGTAGAACAAATGACGTTGGTGGCCTGCTTTAGTATAACTCTGAGGAAAAAGACGCTGGCACGTTACGTTCATTCTCGTGTCTATGTCCTATGTCAGATACAGAGCTCTAACCAAAAGTTGCTCAATCAGTAGAGAATGCTCGGGGCACTTGGGGGTCCCCTAGGAAAGGCAGAAGAGGCTGCGCTTCCAAAGACATACTTTGCAGTGATGGAGAGCGGTGCTGGAGGACCCCAGCCCCTCTGGCTCCCGCCCTCACCCTGTTTCTCCTGCCCTTTGCCGTATGTGGAGTGTGGATCCCACTTGCGATCGATGTGACTTTGACACTCTGGGCCCCTACTGTTTGTTTGGATGTCACAATGTTACCCCGGGTGCTATTGACCTGCAGCAGATCATCCCCTGAAGTGTCCTCAAAGCCTGCGGTAAAGTGAAATTGCTATGAGCCGCTTCCTTACCCGCCCGTAGGGTTTCAGTAGCCGAGCCCATCCATCGGTGACCTGAGTGGAATTATTCTCGGTTTCGGTAGGTAGCGCCTATTCTCTTTTCAAACACAGAACTCTGGCGTCTATGACCTTGGAGCGGGATTCCATTATTACAATGACCCAGGAGAAAAAACCAGGACTTTTGCTGCTTTAATAAGGTTGGGGGAGGGGAGGGGGGAGGACGCTCCCCTTAGTGCAGCCCACTGGTGTGCAGGGGTGACCGAGGGACCTGGGGTCTGGGTTTTTTTCTTTTGGCTGAGCCACTTTCAGGAGGGAGGTCCGCCCTTTCAGGTGAGTTTTGGGAGGTGACAACAATCAGGAAAGGACCTTCAGGTCTCTGGAGGAATACCCCAGTGGACCATTAGTCATTCTTTCCTGCCAAGCAGGCCCTTCTCCAGGCAACGCAGATCCCCCACTCTCAAGGTGACCCGGGTAACTGGATACTTTCCTCCCACCAAGACAGTTCGACCTGAGGGCACTGGGACCTGGTGGGGGCTGAGGTTCTAGTTTTAACCAGTTCAGTCCTAATTGGGAGACTCTGCTGGATGTCCCTTGGCTGCCGGCTTTGGCTGCTGTTGTTAGCTTGTTAACCTCTAAGTGCCTCAGTTTCCCTTCCCCTTATCTCCCACGGAAGGCGAAAGCAGCACATTACTGCTGTTCATTTGCCCTGTCTCTTGGGGAGTATTCAAGGCTCTTCCTTGCCCCATTGGCCGTAGTGGCTGCAGCAAGTCCTGGCAGAAAGCCCCAGTTCTGTCAGGAATCTGGAAGGGCTGGTCTGGCCCAGGTCTGGCTGCCCTCTGCCTGTGATCCCGGGGCTTCTCTGAGCCTTTGGCTTTCTTATCTGCAAAGTAGGCATAGCCATAGTGCTTGTCAAGATGAGGTATATGAACCTTAAATAAAGTGGCTTTGATCTTGTTATCTGCACTGGGAAGTTTCTGGCAGGCGGGTCCTAGTCCTCAGACTCCCCCCTAGAGTGTCACCTCCCTAGTGGACTGCTCAGAATGACATTGTGTTGAATCCTTAAAAACACCTTCGGCATTTCCAGAGGATATTGCTTCCCCCCAACGGCCAGTGGGGAAATAGGGGACACAGTTCACGGTTGTCAGCGCTAAGGCCCTTGCAAACTTTCCTCTCTGAGGAAGTGTCATTTACACACAGTGAAATGCAGAGACCTTTGTGTGCAATTGGAAGGTCTGACATGCAAGGTCCTGTTTAGCCAGGCTCCAACTGAGATAACAAATAACTTCCATCACCCCCGAAAATGCCCTGTGCTCTTCCTGGCCAGTGCCCCACCTTGTTTCCCAGGCAGCCATTGTCCAGGTGCCTGTGCCTTTGTAGGCCTGCCCTGAACATTCTCTCTTGTTCAGCGTCCCCGGGCCTGGGTTTCTAGCCGTGACCCTCTGGCCATCACCTGCACCTTCTCTCCAGCTGCACGGGTCCCTGCTCTGGACCTCACACTTCACCCTCTTTCCTGCGTCTTGATCGCTGGGAATCCTGAGATAGGGCAGGCTGTGTGGACACGGAGGTGGTCCTTCAGAATAGCCCCGCAGAGAACTCTGTCTACGTCTCAGTAAAATGAGGATGCTGATGACCATGGGAGGAGAGGGTCAGTGGGAGGCTCTTGGTTGGTGGGGGGGGCGATATTTCATGTTCCAGGTTTGCTGGCCCTGCGCTCCACTATGTGATGATCCAGAAGGCAAGCCTGGGTCTTAAAGGGCCTTTTGCGTGCAGCTTCCGGTGGCCGGGTGGTGAGGGTGCCCAGCTTATGGAGTTGTGGAAAGGTGCAAGTAGGATCTAGAGGGGACGATGGGTAGTGGAATTTGGGGCGGGGGAAGCAGGGCTTCAGGACTGCTAGTAACCCCCGTGGTGCTCCACCTCTACTCTTTTTTTTTTAAAGATTTTATTTATTTATTTGACAGAGAGAAACACAGCTAGAGAGGGAACATGAGCAAGGGGAGTGAGAGAGAGGGAAAAGGAGGCTTCCCACCCAGCAGGGGGCCCGATGCCAGCCGATCCTGGGACTCCAGGATCATGATCTGAGGTGAAGGCAGAGGCTTAATGACTGAGCCACCAGGAGCCCCACGACCCCTACTCTTCCCACCCTGCTGTACACCCTGGGAATTGCCCTGTCTTGAAGAGGTCCCAGCCCCGGGTTTTCTAAGAACCCGAGAAAGCCCTATCCTGTCCCTGGCCTGGCTGTGCCTCCTCCCACCATCGGTTGTGAACACTACTTGATTTCTCAGCCTAAAAGGTGCCATAAAAATATTGATGAAGCACAGCGCCTGGGCAGCTGGTGAATCTGTCGCCTCAGAAATGGAGGGATCTGCTGGCTGTTGCCGGCCGCCCACCTGCAGAATCTCCATGGCAGCTGCTTGGGCAATTTCCTGCCTCCAGTTTGAAGCCAGAAGGGAGGGGATCAGAGTCCCAGGAGCACAGGCAGCTGAGCTGGAGGGCCCTTCAGAGATGTACCTTTAGCCTCTACTTTTTACTGTTGATGCAACAAGGGCCACCATTCACTCAGCAAACATTTACTCTTTGTTGCAGGTGGAAAACACAAAGTAGGAGGAAAAAATGGCCCTGCCCAGATGGATGAATATGATATAGGGACAGATAACCAAATAATTATAATAGGGTGTGCACTAAGGACACAGAGGAGAGTGCCATGGGTGAAGGTAGAGGAGATGTTTTCACTGGGTCTTGAGGGGTGAATAGGAGTTCGTCTGGAGGTGTCAGAGGGATAGAGAGTGTTTCAGACATGTGCAGACCTGTTGCAAAATGGTCTAGAGCATGATGTTTGGTGTGAGTGATAGGTGTGCAGGAAGGATGGCAGGTGCAGGTGAATTCATCACCTGTTAGTGCTCGGAAGGGTGAGCCCATTGTAGGTGAGGAGGCCTGGGGGTCAGAGTGTGGCAGGGAGTGAGGGGTGGGAGTCTGGCTGTGGGGACAATGGGGTCAACAGACAGATTGGACTCCTGGATGAGAGGGAGGAAGGGTCAATGGCAGGCAAGCTGGGTGTTGAGAGTTGAGATGGGGACCAGGGAGCAGGGGCAGTGAGGCAGGCACCCCTCCGGAAGTGGCCAAGCAGGACCAGACCAAAAGTCCGGTGGCTCCACAGGCCAGCTCTCCTTCCACCCCTCCCTGGGGCTTCTGTTCCACGAGTCCACCCCATCTCAGTCTGTCAGTGGGCCTTGCAGTTGGGTGCTAAATAAACATTTCTTTTCAAACAGAAGCTAGAATGTCCTTTGGCTCAGTCCCAGGCTCTAGAGGTTTTGGAGCTGAGGTGTGCCTGTCTCCCTCCAGGGTGGACAGCCTGTTTTGAGGCCTGTTCCAATTGTTTGGTCCTTTGTGAGTGGCTTCGCCTCTCCTGGTATATTCTCTAGGGCAACCTGGAATTTCCTGTCCTGGCCCCAGGCTTTGTGAGGTGCCCATGCCGAGAGCCGCGAAGCCTCCGCTGTTCTGCCTGACGTGCAGATGCGGAGCCTCCGGGCGGGGGATCGGGGTGATGTCTGACCTGGGACCAGAAGAAAAGGAGGCTGCAGGGCAGGGTGTGGGGTTGCCTGCCTGGTGGTGTTGGCAGTGCCCACAGGGGTGCCCAGAGGTTGCGGTCAGTGTGGGGCAAGGCTATACTTCCAAGTCACTCTTTCCTGTTTGCCGAGTGGTTCCCTTTGTCATTTTTTTTTTTTTAAAGGAAGTTTTACATTTGACATCTTCAAAACCAAGAAATCACATATTTTACTTTCAAAGTAAAGGATACTTTATCTCGGCCTTCAATCCATAAGTATTTACTGTGAAATGATCCATGTTAACTCTCCATAATTCTTCTCATAATTTACTTCAAGTGAGATGAGAGCCTAACTATAAAACATGCAATTTTCAACATACTTTGCATTATTTGAAATATTCGAGGTTGAAAAGTAGAACTCTATAGCTTATCTTAAAAGAAAGAGCAAGTTCCAGGAGTTTTTTATTGTTTGGCTGATAGAACACACAAAACCAGGCAGAGAAGTCCCCAAGGAAATGGTCATGCTTCACTGTTGTTTGCCCTTTGGTCCTTCATCTTCTAAGCATTTATTTTACTTTCTTTTAAAGATATTAGGCATTTATTTTTATCACAAATGCAATCCAAGTGTGAATAAATAAATGTGTTATCTTTTAACATCTGCACCCCACCCCCGCAATGTTCCCTTAAATAGAAAAAAGAGCTAAATGTCTCTTCAAAGTCTATTTGGCCATAGTTGTCCCACCTAAGGTTTTAAAAACAGACTGCAACTTATCTTCTGAAATTCCTTCTTGAACTATAGCTCATTCTGTTAAAGAAATCCTGGGAAAGAGGTCCTACTGATATTGTCGATAGTCTCCAAAAGGTGAGGATGGTAATTGGGCTGAAGGCAACTGAGAAGGGTCTTCAGCAAACTGAGGACCATTAGGAAATTGTGCAGAGGCAAATCTTGTCAACAAGATACCAGCTCCTTCAATTAAAGCTAGAAGAATGCCACCCATCGCTGCTGACCCAACCATGGCCACTGGTCCATTTCTTGCTGCCAGTATGGCTCCTGTTAAGGCACCACTTGTGATCGAGTTCCAGGGATCTTCTTTCCCTCGGACCTGAACCATACTGCAGTCAATCATGGAAAATAAACCTCCCCAAACTGCAAAGCTACCTCCCAACTGTGGAGCCCTGGTTTTAATAGCCATCAAACTCCCTCGTAGTCTGTGGTTTATGCCCACTGGAGAATTTCGAAAACCTTTTATTGCTTGAAAGATACCACCACCTATGGTACCCATCGTAAAGGCCCCACCACAGTCGTCGACAATTCGCCAAGGGCAAGGCTCCCGCGCATACTCCTCCATCTTGATACCACCTGCGCGATTGTCATTTGTTTATTACTAATGTGCTTGGACACTCCCGTGGCCACTCTGTCCTTCAGCCATTTCATCCACATGTTCACGTAATAGTGCCTTTGTTGGCTCATCAGTTCTTAGCTCTGCTCTTGGCGCTTCAGAGGTGAAGGTTGCCCTTGACTGGGACAGGAGGCCCACACTTGCCAAGGACACGCCTGGCCACATCTCCCATGCTCGGTGACTTTCCAGAGTCTTCCACTGTCTCTTCAGACAGGATGTCGCAGTGCTGCCCTGGGGGGACACTGGGGCCCATGTATGGATACATTTTTGGTGCCACTGGCCCCAGTGGGTGGCGGCCAGGGATGCAGGGGGCAGTCCTGCCACAGGGAGCGCTCAAGCCCTAAGTGTGGACAGCGGAGGGCAGGAAATTCTGCCGTAGATGCGGCAACTAGCATGAATCTGGTATGTCGCTCTCCAGTCTCTTTTTTATAGCCATATACAGAAAGAATGTGTAGTACAATGTGTTATGTGTTATTTTCTAAAAATGTATATATGTGTATATGCTGTGGGAAGTCTGCAGCTTGCACTGTTCATTTGACATTTTTAAAAGAATATCACAAGTTGACACATACAGCTAGTTTAAATTCTGCAGCTTTGCTGCTTTAGCCATAGGCCCCATTCTACGCCCCCATTCTTCCATAGGCGAATGGCTACGTCGCATGTCTTTTTCATTGCAAGCACACATGCCTTGCACACTCAATGTGAGTTTCTCTGGGGCAGGTGCTTGGGAGTGAAATTGCAGGCAAGTAGGAGCATGCCTTTCACTTCACACCCTCCCCAGCACTCAAGACTGGCCATTGTTCGGGTTGCCCTGGAGGAGAGACAGTACTGCTGTCTTAGCTGGCATTTACCTGATTAGTAAGGAGGTCGAGCGTGTCTTTCCATGAACGCCAGGCCCTCGGTTTGCTCTGGGGCCTCTGAAGCCCTCTGCATATGTGGTCCCAGTCACAGCACCTGGTGACCCAGATGCTGGTCCTGGTGGGGCCCCTTGTGACTTCCTCACCGAGCGTCCCCACACACTGCTTCTCTGCCCCTAGCCCAGCCACCCTCCGACAGGGCACGACGCGGCTGATTGGGTTTAGGCTTTTTATCTTCAGTTTTATGATTACACTCTAGTAACCTTAGCTGGACTTGCTTGTGCCCGAGCCTCCCAGCCTGTTCCCAGAGGGTAACTATGTTTCTGAGTTCTGGAGGCTCCGCACTGTGTCCGGTGTGTGGGGGGCCATCGGGAACTGGGCGGGTCTCCCGCTGATGCTGGCTCTGTCCCTGCAGGCAGACCTTTTCGTTATGACCCGGCTGCTGGGCTACGTGGACCCCTCGGATCCCTGCTTCGTGGCTGCCATCCTCACCATCACTTTCAATCCACTCTTCTGGAATGTGGTAAGCGCCCTAGCCCAGCCCTGTCCTGGCTGCGTACATGGACGGACGGATGGCTCTTCCCTCCCTGTGTCGGTCTCTGGTCAGTGTGGAATCATCCTTTCTGTTTCCCCAGTGAGGTCAGAGCCAGTTAGGGGATGCTGGCCAGGGAAACCCCTCATTCTGGGGATCCCACGACATGCTGGCAGTGACAGTCCCTAGCTGCTGCTTGGCCAGGCCGGGCTGGCGGGGCTGTCCTGTGGTGTGGCTGTCCACGTGCGCAGAAGACTGACGGTCTCGGTCTTCTAGAGGCTGACGTAGATGGCCTTGGCTTAGGGGCTCCCTCCCTTCACTGTCACACTGTGCAGTCAGGCAGCTTCCTTGTGAACCCCCACCCTCTCAGATATGCTCCAGAAACGTGATGCATTTTTCCTGAACGAGGCTCCCAGCGAAACGGTTTGCGTAGCGCTGGGCCGAGTGTGCTGGGGAGCAAGAAGGAGCTAGCAAGAACTGAACACAGAAGGAGACAGAGCAGCGCCTGGCTCTCCTGTGGGTATGGGGGACACTCAGGACCAAGAACTGGGGGGAGAGCAGGCTGTGTGGGAAGGGGGCCCCGAGCCTTCTGAGGAAGGTGTGGGGATGGCAGACAGGCCCTCCTGCTACCGCGTTTCTCTGCGATGCCTGCTCCCTTGCCAGGATGTGGGGGAGGCTCTTGGGGTTTCTGGAGGGATGGAGGAGGGTGGCAGTGGTGCCCCAGGGATGCTTCCCGAGGCTCCTGCCCTGTGCCTGTGCTTGGGTTTGCTGATGCAGAACCACGGACGTCCTGTGATCACCCTTGAGGGTAGCCTGAAGAATAAGACCAACTTCAGCGTTAACAACACACTGTTCCAGGCTGTTGTCATTTTGGGTGACCACTTGGTCCCAGGGGAGGAACAGGACATGTTTTTCATCTGGTTTCTGAGTTACAGTCTTTTCTCTATCTGGGGACATCGGTGGTGGGTAGGAGTGGGGGTGGTTGCCTTTGGGAAGTGCTGTCCCTTCTGTCGTGAGCACGCTGCACCCACCTTGAGATGTTGGCGAAGGCCTCTGGCTGGCGGGGACCTGGGAGGAGGGAGGGCTTGCTTCTTTGTCTAAACCATTCTTGAGGCCTCCTGGGACCCCCACCTCAGTTCACGCAGGAGCCCCAACAACTAGCGCCCCCATGTCTGAGGGGGCCTCCCAGCAAGAGGTGGTCTCCCGCAGGGCCTGTGTCTCCCTGTGCCTTTTTGCTCTCCATTCCTTCTCTAGCCCTGCTCCCCACCCCCACCCTGCCTCCTGCAGCACAAGATCATGATGGGTAAAACAGGTATGTGGCAGGCTGGAAAAATGGCCCTCAAAGACATGTGTCCACATCCTTATCCTCGGAACCTGAGACAGTTACCTTATATGGTAAAAAGCGGGGGCTTTGCAGGTGTCTGGACTTCAGGATGGGGAAATTGTCCTGGATTATTGGGGTGGGACCTCAGTGCAGTCATGTGTGTCCTTAGGGAGGCAGAGGGAGATGAGAAGACACTGGCTTTGAAGACTGTGATGATGTGGCCACCAGAAGCTGGAAGAGGCAGTGAGGGATGGATTCTCCCTTGGCCTGGCGCTGGGGGAGGGGGTGGAAGCGTGGCTGTGCTGGCGCCTTGATTTGGCCTGGAGACACTGATTTTGGACTTCTGGCCTTCAGGACTGAGAGAGCATAAATTCCATTGTTCTAAACCACCTAGTCTGTGGAAATGGGCTGTAGCAACCACAGAAAGTGGGAGCAGGGGCTCAGAGAGGCTGTTAATCCCTGCTAGGAGGACTGGTCGTTTAGTGGGAGTGTGCCGTGCTCCACTCCACCGCCCCCCCCCCCCCCCCCCCCCCCCCCCCCCCCCCCCCCCCCCGTCCATGGCCCATGGTGAGTCTCACTGGTCTCTCAGCGCTGGGGACCCTGCTTGCTGAGTGTGCTGCATCCCGGGGACACTTCATGTACAAGCCCCTTCCATTATTTCCCGTAGGCCCTTCCAGTGGTGTGTTCAAGTTCATTTTGTTTTGTTTTTATTTTTAAGGTTTTATTTATTTATTTGAGAGAGAGAGCGCTTGTGTGCACACAAGCAGGGGGGTGGGCAGAGGGAGAGAGAGAAGCAGACTCCCAGCCAAGCAAGGGATCCCAGGACTCCGGGAACAGACCTGAGCCGAAGGCAGACGCTTCATGACTGAGCCACCCAGGTGCCTGCAAGTTCATGCTGAGGTCGAGCCATGGCCCCCAGCCACGTGGTCAAGGTGCTCAAGATTTGGGCAGCTCAGAATCTGTGCATTTGTCATGAGTCTTTTTTTCTTTGGTCATGGTGTTTGATTGGCCTTGCTTTTTGAGAAAGTTATTCACTGGAACCATCTGTGGTCATCAGTGAGAGAGAAGTTCAGAATGGGAGCCATTAGGGCAACATAGCATGGTTTAGTGGGCTGCTGCTGCAGGCCAGAAGGTGGCAGAACATGCAGAACCGGTCTGGATGGGCCTGCCCACCCTCACCCCAGCTCTGTGGGTGGGGATGAGATTCGGGGCCCCTGAGCGGTTAGCAAGAGTGGAAGAGATTAATGAGCACTGATTCAGTGGTGGGGAGAGGGGAGAGCTGATACTCAGTGGGCGGGACTTGCCACGCTCAGACATCGTGCTAAACGCTCCACACAGCATCTTAGTTGATCCCGCAGGGCGAAGGCTCTTACTAACCCCTTTGGAGACCAGCCCAAGAGGTTGGCTCATTTCTTCAGCTACTTATTGATGGTCCACCATATATGCCAGGCACGGGGGCCACAGTGTTTGGGTTCCAAAGGAGCTGACGTCCTATGAGGGGACACTGAAGAAACTCACATACCACCATCCCGCCGTTGGGGTTGGGGAGCAGTGACGCCAGGGAAGTGGGTCAACTCTGAGCAGAAACCTGCCCCCCCATGTGGGAGGGACGCCCCCCCCCTCCCAGCCACAACAAGTGCAAAGGCCTGAGTGATTTCAAGGAAGGGTGCTGGCTGCAATCCAACTGAGTGAAAATGGAGGACTGCAGGTCAGAGAGGGGGCTGGTCCAACAGTAAGGGGCTTGAAGGCTTGGAGAGTACGTGGGAGGGGGTTCTGAGCCGGGAGCCATGGAATAAGTGCCCTGATCGACTCAGGTTTTCCAGGCTGCTGGGGGCTGATGAGAGCAGATGCGGGGTAAGGCAGGGCTGGAGGCTGTCACGGGGCCGGAGGACCAATGGTGGCTTGGACCAGAGTGGCATCGGCGGAAGTAAGAGAGGTGGTCAGATTCTGGGCACAGTTTGAAAGCCAGAAGAGTCAACAGGATTTACCAACATTTGGTGGGGAAGTGCCAGAGAGAGGAGGCACCGGCAGTTGCAGCTGGGACCTGAGTGACTTAAAAGAAATAAGGATTTGGTCTTTAATTCCTTAGGTGTTGAGGGCCGGCACGGTGTCTTTTTTGTTACTTTAAGGAGGTGACCTTAGACCCCTTCCTTACCAAAGGAGAGGGCATGTTGCCAGAGGCACCGACCACATGATTGAAGAGGGGGAGGAGCTGGAGGTGGTGTTCAGTAGCCGAGGGCCAATGATTCAATCAGTCTCCTCTGGAATGTGACCTTTGTAAGACTCCCCAGGATGGGGTTCGGAGATGGGCATCTGGGTGGCTCAGTAGGTTGGGGGCCTGCCTTCCACTCCAGTCATGATCACAGGGTCCTGGGAGGGAGCCCCACGTTGGGTTACCCTGCTTGGCGGAGGGTCTGCTTCTCCCTCTGCCTCTGTCCCCATCCCCTGTTTGTGCACGTGCCTGCGCCCTCTCTCAAATAAATAAATAAAATCTTTAAAAATAAAAAAAGGATGGGGTTCAGACAGCTTCTGGGTTGGTGGACACATGGAGATGTGGAGAGAGTGGCGTGCCCAGAGAGCACGGGTGCTCTGTACCCCTTCCCCATCCCTCACCCTGTTCATCTTTTCAACTGGGAGATGATTCCTAGCCTTTAATATCTTTTGTAATAAGCTGGTAATCAAGCAAATAAGCTAGTTACCTGAGTTCTGTGAGTTGGGCAGTGTCAGAAGTGAGTTGAATGGTGGGACACCCAGCTGGTGTCAGAATTGGCTGGGTATGTGGGGACAAAACCCACACATTGGGGCGCCTGGGTGGCTCAGTTGTTAAGCGTCTGCCTTCAGCTCAGGTCATGATCCTGGAGTCCCAGGATCCGCCCCACATCAGGCTCCCTGCTCAGCGGGAAGGCTGCTTCTCCCTCTCTCACTCCCTCTGCTTGTGTACCCTCTCTCGCTGTCTCTCTGTTAAATAAAACAAAAAACAAAACCCACACATCAAAATTGGCTGCAGAATTGTAAAGGATGTGGTCACATGGGACAACGTAGGGGCTGAGGGAAGAGAGCTCCATTCTGTACACATCTAGGAGATTCCGGGTGGAGACCTTGCAAGTCTGGAATTGAGGGGAGCGTAATGGCTGGGGTTGGTGATGATGTGTGAGGCCATGGAGGGGGGCCCAGCCTGAGTCCTGCCTTGGACCAGTGCCTTCTGATAACTCCAGGGCCTGCTCTCTGCCTCCCCAGGGCTGCATGTTGGCTGGTGGGGCTGCCTGCCTGTCAGAGCCAGTGTGTGGATGTGGGGTGCCCCCCTCCACCAGCACCCAGCCCCATCTCTCTGTTCTTCTCTGTCCCTCTGTCCCTGAAGCCGGTTTTGATCTCCTCCATTCTGTTAGAATTCTGCTCCTAGAGCTTCAAAGAGCTTTCTTGATGGATCTTTGGGGGAAACAAACACTGGTGGCCCTCACATTTTTTTGTAGCTCTGTTCTCCCTGGGCCTCACACTATTCTTCTGGCTCAGTCTGCTGCTCCTTGTGAACAGCTTCTCATTCATTCATTCACTGATTCACCCATTCATTCATTCATTAAGTCATTCAATAAATGTTCATTGAGGGTGCCTGAATGGTGCCATTGGTTAAGTGTCTGGCTTTTTTTTTTTTTTTTTAAAGATTTTATTTATTTATTTGACAGAGAGAAACACAGTGAGAGAGGGAACACAAGCAGGGGGAGTGAGAGAGGGAGAAGCAGGCTTCCCGCCTCTGGGATCATGACCTGAGCCGAAGGCAGTCGCTTAACCAACTGAGCCACCCAGGCGCCCCTGGCTTTTTTTATTTTTAAGGTGTATTTGAGAGACAGAATAAGTGAGAGAGAGAAAGAGAGAGAGAGAGAGAGAGAGCGAGCGAGCACATGAGCCGGGGCAGAGGGAGAGGGAGAAGCTGGCTCCCTTGGTGAGCAGGGAGCCTGATATGGGCCTCAAACCCAGGACCCTGGGATCATGACCTGAGCCAAAGGCAGCTCTTCAACCAACTGAGCCACCCAGGCACCCCAAAGTGTCCAAGTCTTGATTTCAGCTCAGGTCATGGGGTCCTGAGATCATGTCCCCTGTGCTGAGCGTGGAGCCTGCTTAAGATTCTCTCCTTCTCCTGCTACCCGTGCCACAGTGTTTCCACTCTCGAAAAACAAAAGAAAAAAAAATAACAGATGTTCATTCCTGGAGAACCCTCTGTGTGCCAGGCACAGGAGCCCGAGAATAAAGCTGCTGGGTCTCCATTGTTAGAGATCACAGATAGTCTGTAATTACAATGGTGAGAAGGTCAGGCACTACAGAGGGACTTATTAGGGCTTTTCCCTTTGTCGTCCTTTCTCAGTCTTTGGCCCAGAATCTTCTCAGGGTACCAGCACCTCAGGTCCAGGTTCTGTGGTCCCACCTGGCCTGTTCAGGCTCCAAAGGGGGCTTGCTGTTTGAACCCTGGCCAAGACGGGGGTGTGGGCTGTGTGTTCCCCTTCCAGGAGCCCGGGGCAGAGATCCAGGGGCCAGCTCTCACTCCTCCCTCCAGGCCCTGTCTTCACCCGTCCACCTGCTTAGTGGGGGGCCACCTGCTCACCTGTTCAACACTACAGCCTTCTAGCCAGGGTCCCCAGCACTCCCTGCACCTCCCCAGCCAGCCACACTGCATACTTACTCCTTCACATGTGAACACACAGGCCAAGGCCAAGCTACCCACTGCCCCAGCACACTTAGTTGCTTAAAGTCGCCTTACACTTTCCAGCAGAAGGTGTGAACCCTTTCCCTGGCCCCTGAGGCCCCTCTACCAGGCTTCCTGTTGCCTGCAAGTCTGTCATCCTGCTCCCTGCCTTTCTCCGTGACTCCTCCCCTTGCCCAGGGTGTCCTGTGTACCTCTGCCTCCTCTTCCAGGCAGTCATCCCTGCTTTTCACAAACCCCTTCCCAGACCACTCTCCAGGCCCAGGTCGCTAATGTTGGCGTTGACATTTTGGGCCATCCTGTCCACTTTGGGGTGTTGGTTTTTTTTTTTAAAGACTTTATTTACTTATTTGACAGAGGGAGAGAGAGTATAGCAGGGGGAGAAGCAGGCAGAGACAGAGGGAGAGGGAGAAGCAGGCTCCCCCTGAGCAGGGAGCCCGATGCAGGGCTTGATCCCATTAGGACCTGAGCTGAAGGCAGAGGCTTAACGACTGAGTTACCCAGGCGCCCCACTGTGGGCAGGCACCCCCCGGTGGAGGAGGAGGGGAACAGAGAGCTGGGCCAGGCACGCAAGAACGCACAACTCAGAGGTACGCTCCACACTGCAGCAACCCGCTGGCGGGGACAGTCCCCATGGGCACCTGCCGTTCCAGCCAGATCATGAGAAGCACCCCTTCTCTCTCCCAAGAGGCCCCACGTGAAAATTAACAATATGGTCACTGTCCATAAACACATCCTGTTTAGCGGGGTGTTTTGAAACACTGTGGGGTGTTTATTGATGTCCCCTGCCTTTACCCACCAGGTGTCCTGACAGTCTCAAAGGTCTCCAGATGTTGCCAGAATCCCTGAGGGGCACAGCTGCCCTGCTTGGTCCAAGTGAGGGAGCCCTTTGTGCCCACTGCATGTGTCCCGTTTTCCCTTTGGCGTCACTGCTTGCGTCTTGGCCTCCACCTTAGCCAGTGTTCCAAGAGAGCCGGAGAAGCCCTTGCCTTGGTGCCCCCAACCCTGGCCCAAGCCGGGCACCAGGTGCTGTTACGAAGGGCAGAGCCCCTGCACAGACAGACCTGCAGCCGGTGTCTATTGAGTTCTCAACACTCAATCGCTTCCCCAGTTTTCCTGGGAGGCATCCGTGGAGGGGGCCCATCTCCATCTGTGCCATTGCCTTGTGCATTCTCTGACTGTGCAAAGGAAGGGGGAGCTGCGGGGTGGAGAAGCCCTGCAGGCCCTGCTCTCCATGGCATTCCAGTAAAGATAAGATAGACGCAGCCCTGCGCCATTCCAGCTCTGGGCACTCCCACCCTCCAGTGTCAGAGCATCACGAGTCTGCGCCAGGCTGTGATGATGTAGCCTTGAACTCAGCCATTTACAGAAGAAAACTGGCATGCTTTGGTGTCTTAGCTATTGAACGCAAATCGCTTGTTAGGACGTCAAAGTTGATTGAGACTATCAGCACGTTTGGACACCTCGCTAAACGGGATGTGTTTATGGACAGTGACCATATGGTTAATCTTCACGTGGGGCCCCTTGGGAGAGGGAAGGGGTGCTTCTCGTGATCTGGCTGGGACGGCAGGTGTCCATGGGGACTGTCCCCGCCAGCGGGTTGCTGCAGTGTGGAGCGTACCTCTGAGTTGTGCGTTCTTGCGTGCCTGGCCCAGCTCTCTGCTCCCCTCCCCCTCCACCCGGGGGTGCCTGCTCTGTCACACTCTTGCTTAGTGTCTTCTGCCTGAGACCAATCCTTTTTGGGTGTGTGTGTGCAGCGCCCTATACCACCCCCAGCCCTCTGGGACCTGCTGCCGCACGGCTGTGTCCCGGCCTCAGACTCCTCTCTCTGGGCGTGGGATCTCTAGCCAATGTCTGGCCTGTTTATTGGCCAGGGCTTTCGGGGTTAGTCCTGATCTTCCTGCATCCCCAGAGCCCCTCATTCCTGGGTTGGTCACCCTAATTGCAGGGAGACTCAGCCTCCCCAGAGTGCATTGGGGAAGAGGCAGCTCTTCCCCTCCAGGAAGTGGGGGCACTCTCTGCGGGGCCTGGGGCCAGGGTCCCTCAGTAGAGGGATGTCTTGCTGGCTGAGTGCCTGAGGCCCTGGGCCTGGTGGCCCGTGGGCTTTGGTGGGAGCCAGGAAGGCAGGGCAGTAGATGGCGCTGTAGGTAAGGCCACGACAGCCAAGGGCGGGTGGGTGGACACCCTTAGCATGCATTTGCTCTATGGCCCGGTTTCTGATTTCAGATCCCCAGCCAGCAACCTGTTGGCTAATTTCAGGTGCCCCAGAGGGTGCCAGGAAGCTGACCCTGCAGGTGTCATTGGGATGAAGCAAGGGAACCAGCTTGGCACAGGGGAGGGAGACCCAGGTTCCATTCCCTGTGTTCACACCCCTTCTGGGCCTTGGTTTCTCCATCCATGAGGTGAGGACACCCACCTCAGGTCCTGTCAAGCTCTAAAACACAGGGACCCCCTCACTTTGTCAAGTGCTGCCCTGGGATGTCCCTTTTCTGTGCCCAGGGGAGACGACATCTCTTGCCCTCCTGGCAGAGGTGCTTGGGCCACCAAGATAAGGCTGGGTTTCATGAGTGCAATCTGAAAGTCAGGGCCTGACCACTAATACAGCTTGCAAGTAGAGGACACATCCGGACAACAGGAGAGAAGAAAGGAGTTGTGAGTGTGCTAGTTTTGCGGGCTGCACAGCCTGCTGAGGTATGGCCACGCTTTCTAGAAGAGCAGCAGGGAGAGGATGGGTGTCAAGAGTAGAGGAGACCAAAGAAAAGGAGAGGTGGTGGAGAGAAGGTGGACTGGTGGGCCCAGGGCCCCGCAGAAAGGACCCTGAACATTGGCTTGCAATCCCCCATTGTCTGTTACAGGCTGGTGGCGTGTGTGTGTGTGTGTGCGCGCGTGTGTGCGTGTGTAAGCATGGAAGTATGTAGCGGCATGTGAGAGTGTGGGAGTGTACCCGAGCATGCATATGTGTGTGTGTGTCTCTCATTCAGACAGGCTGGGGAATTGGGACAGGGCGGGAACCCACTCTGAGACCCTGGCTCCCATCTGGCTTAGGAATCTGGCTCCTAGGGCAGGGCCGTAGACCCAGTGGGCTCCGAGGCGGTGTTTCTGGATGAGAAAACATCACCCTCTGCCAGGGGTGCATTTTGCTGCTGTAGGAGTGCTGAGCCGGGCTTGTTGGTCCAGCCCTGGGGTGCAAGCAGGGTTTTTCACTGACTGGAGCCGGCTGGTGGGCTCGGCATGAGTGAGACTGACTGCTAGAGCGGAGAGAGCCCAGAACTCTGGCTAGGCAGTGACTTCCTTGTCATCTGGGACATCATAGCCCTTTCCTGGCCCTGGCTCCCTCCCTGTCCCAGCCCGAGCTGCGCTCGGAGCTGGAGTCCACGAAACTAATGGCATGTCTGTTTTCAGCTTCCCGGCTGGGGACAGTCAGCTCCTCGTCACCAGGGACCCACGGTTGCTCCTCTAGCTTCTCCATGTTGGCTCAACGGCAGGAGGCTCCTGTGTGTGTGTGTGTGTGTGTGTGTGTGTGTGTGTGTGTGCGCGCGCGCACGCGCGCGCAGGCTTTTCTGAGCCCAGCAGTAGTTATGTGTTTTTAGCCGGCGGCAGCTCAATTCGCCCCGCAGCCTCATTCCTCTCCAGACCGAGAGCGTCACTCTGTGGGTCTGCGGCCCTGGGCTAGCAGGGGCAGCATCGTGCCTTTGGCCGGGGCTAACTTTAGACTCTCTGTCTGAGCACCACAGTGATCAAGTGTCCGCGGCGCCTGGAACTGGGTCAGCTCACAGTCTTTGCCAGGATCCCTTGGGGTGACCCAGTTGAGAATAAAAGGGACGGAAGCAAAAGGAGGCTGTCTCCCATCCAAAGCCCAGGCCGAACCACGATCTCCTCCTTTCTCTCTGCTTCCTGACTTTCTGGAGATGCCATCTGAGTTTTCTTATGGAGTCTGAGTTGGGTGGGGATGAGGTGTGATGGTGCTGGGTGGGGGAGGGGGGATATGTCTAAGGTGCTTCTTCTGGTGATGATTTATTTTTGGTTCTGGCCTCTGTGGCCTCATGAGGATATCAGGCACTGTCAGCACATGTGGGGTTGAAATGCACACATTGGAAAAGGGCTCCTGGCTGAGTAGTTTGGTGAGGGTGACGTCTTGGGATCCTTCCCGCACAGAGGGGGCCAGGGTGGAGTTTTATTACCCCAGCTTTTCCTGGGGAGTCTGAGCTGATCAGGTCCTCCTGCGTAGGCCACCTTTTTTGTAGACCCTGTGTGTGGCTTGGGGATCAGTCATCACCCGGACCTATCCACCCACTTTCATAGGGTATGCCTCCTTGTGACCCCTTCCTAGAGCGCTGGCCGTCTCCCCTCTGCCATTCTGCAGACCCGCTCTCTCACCTCCTTGTATCTTGGCAATGTGTTCCCTCTTCCCGGGGGGCCTCCCATCCTTCCCATTCAGCTGCGTCCTGTTTCCTCCACAAGCCTTTGCTTGCCCTTTAGCCAGCCTGCCCTGAGCCCTAAGCCCAAGCAGACATGGCCGAGCATCCCCCGCTTGCTTCCTCGACCCTGCTGCAGGGCTGACCCGCAGCTCTGTGGACTCTGTTCATTGTAAGCTCATGTTTTGCCTCCTCCCTCAAACTGAGTGCTCCTGGAAGCTAAGGACAGTGTCTTCGAGCTAAGGGCCTCACCCGGTGTTAGAAGGGGTAGTTGGAAAGGTGTCCTTCCTTCATCGGGGCGAGCCCCGTGTGACCTGGAGGGCAGTGGGCCAGGCAAGGTGGCGCCTTCCTTTCTCCGTGTGTGGAAAGGGTACCAGGTCCTCCTGTGGACCCCGCCGGTGCTGTGAGTGTGTTGTCCTGGGTTCACGAGACACCACAGGGAGTGTTTAGCCACTTGGGAGACAGCCTGGTTGTGTTGTTGGCTTTGCCTCATTCCTGGGCCTGCTTTTGAGTCCTGCCGAGATTGCGTGGACAATTTCCAGGGCTTGAGGTTTTGTCTCACTTTACCTCTCATTGGCTCTGTGACCTGAGCCAATCCCTTCCCTTCCCTAGACCTCACTTGCCTCATCTGAGGTCTGCTGGGGCAGCCTTTGCCTGATTTCCTCACCATGTGGCAGTGAGGCTGTTGGGTAGGGAATGGGTACAAAAGGATTTGGAAGCATGAAGTGCCCAGTGTCACATTTGGCTTGAGGGAGAAGCAGCAGCAGGAGCCATCTGGTTGCAGGCACGTCTAGAAGAGCTCTTGCATCAGAGGAAACCCCTAGAGCCTCTGTCCTCCCTTCCCGCCCCACCCCTGCCAGGCTAGGCAAGTGCTTTTGCTTGTTCCAGAGTGTCCCGTCCCTAAAATTTATCAGCCTGAGGATACATGTTGGAGAGTAATTGCTGTAGCTGACGACCCCTTATTATCTCCAGGAGCAATGAGCCAGGGAGAGACTTTGACTCAGGAAGTGATGGGCCTGCATGGGACTGGCCAATGCCAGGAGTGGGGTCACACCTCACCAGGCTCGCCACTGTCACATGGCACCATAGCCAGGCTATGGAGTTCCGGTGTATGGAGTTCCAGTCCACCGGAACTCCAAGAGGCAGTCCCCTTCTTGCCACCTTTGTCTCTGGTTCCTGCCCTCCTTGGTGCCTGCCTTGGTAGTCAGACTCAGAAGGGCAAAGGCGGGGGATGGTCAAGTGCCACCCTGACCAATGTGGGGCTTTAGGTCCGAGGACCCGGCTTGATGCCCCAGGCGCCCATGCTTGTGTGTTTGCTGGATGTGGGATAACAATGCCAGGGGCTTCTTCAAAGAGGGGACAGCAAGGGCCTGGGGAGCCGGGTTCCTGAGGTTTCAGTGGCCAGGGAGTCTGGACTGGCTGGGGGACGCCGGGGTGTGCACTGGGCAGGGGCCAGAGATCATGAAGACAGGCTGGAACCAAAGATGAACAGCTGGCCTGGATGTCCTGGGTGGGCAGGAGTAGGGAATCCAGGCCACCTGATAGGAAATGTGGAATTACGGGTGGGTCTGGTGAGGGGGGCCAAGGAGCAGAGGGTGCGAGGTGGAACTGATACAGATTCCCCAAGGGTAGCTTCCAAAGTCAAGTACTTATTATCTGAGGCCCCAGTCTAGCCTCAGAGGCCGGACCTGCACTTGGGTATAAGATTCTGCTAACCTTTGCTGTTTTCCACTTTGTCCCGATGCCCCTGCTGAAAATGCTTCTAGCTGGGCCCGCTGGTGCTGGCTGGGTGTGCAGGGCAGTTGGGGAGGGTGTGCATAGACCCAGCCTGCCCTCCCTGCGGCTGCAGCATGACGTCTGAATTGACCCCAGCTGCGTATGAGATGGCATGCATGGTAGGTGCGACTTTCTCCAGGCTCCAGGGTTGTGCCCACGGGCAGAGGGGCCTGTGGTGAGGACAGTGCAGATGCCAGCTCTCTGGCCTCATGACTAGATGCGTTTATATCCATCTTCAGAGTTCTCCGGCGGCTTAGATGGGAATAGGGCTTGGGTCAGGACATTATAAGAAGAGCAGGCGTGAACTGGATTTGTAAGCAATTAAGGCCAAGCACAAGCGGAAGGAGCTATGTGACTTGTAATAAACATGCATTTTGTCTTCAGTCTGTTCCTAGCACAGGCTTCCTAAAACCCTCCAAGCTTCCTAAGTGATGAGAGCTGGAAAACTTTTTTGTTATGTTAATGAGGTGACATGAGGTGACTTTCAGGAGGCCTTTAGGTCTGGGTAGGAGCAGAGCCAACCCTGTGTAGACAGCTGGAATCCCGGACCTCCCGGGAGGGGAGGAGGGCTGCAGATTGAATGTAGTGCCTATGTATGTAGTCTCTACAAAGCTCCCCCAGGCTGAGTAGCTCCGAAGGCTGGATGCATGGTGACTTGGGACTAGCTGATTCCCAGGGTTCTGTGTGTCTACCGCAGGCTGGGGAGTGACTGGGTGTCTTGGGAGGTGCAGTTCCAGGGTCCAATTTGGGTTGAGCGTCCCGGGAACCCTTCTGGGAGTGCTGCCCCCGGAAAGGCAGCTCAGGCTGCGCTGGGTGGGCTCACTGCCGTGGAAGGGCCTGTGTCTGAGCCCGACTTATGTTCCCCGGGATTGGTGGGGGACCCTCTGTGTTGCCTCAGAGAGGAGCATGGAGCCCTGCCACTTGTGCCCAGCAGGGGTGGTGGTGGAGGTGACCTTAACTAGCACCTGGGAACCCTTCAGTGTGCGCCCCATCTCCTGGCAGGATGGGAGGCTGAGTCCACCCCGGTTTGGCCCTCAGTTTTCCTCCGTTACTGCGAGAAACACCACTTAGCTGTCCTTTCACAAAGTGTCAGGGCCTTGTTCAGTGAAGAACACTGGGGAAAGGGGTGCTCAGGGAAGGGGTGATGGTGGTTCTGTCCCACACAGTCTCCTCTGTCACCTGTTCTGTAGACGCTCTCTCTTGTCATGTAGGTAGGAGTCTGGGACGTGGTCACCGATGAAGTGGCTGGGTGGGGACGGCCTGGTTAGATGCGGTGGCACGGTTCCGTATCTCCCCCTCGGTCTTTGTGGGTGGGGACCAAGGGATGGTGGCCTTTGGTGAAGGGGCAGAACAGCCCCAAGTAGGAGCAGTGCCGTCCATGGAGAATCTTTGGAAGTAGCTGCTGAGGACCAGAGAGGTTGTCTGACCTGCCCCCAGTCACACAGCTGTGGGAGCAGACCTGGGCTGGCGGCCGGGGCTTCTTCTCCTGGGCATCATCCTGCACCCCATCCCATCCCTTGGAGGGCCTGCATGGTGCAGACACAGCCCTAAGCGCCGGCATGGCCCGGATGAGGCCGAATGCCGGAGGCCTGCTGGTGGGAAGAGGCTCTCGGACCGCCCGCTGGGGCTCTTGCCCTGCGGCCCCCTTCCCTGGAGTGTGTGGTGCACGAGTGTGCCCTGCCCTGACTGCTGAGCAGCTTGGTTTCCTGGCTGGTATGCATCCTGCCAGGGTCAATATTAGGACTGCAGGTGCTCTTCCTGGGGCCAGGCTGCAAGTAGGCGGCCGCAAAGACCAGGGACCTGGAGAGGATGCCTGTGGGGTCTGGAGGAAGGGGCAGGGAAGGTTGTGGAGAAAGGGAGGAGACGGGTGCACATGGCCTCACGTGGGTTGTGGCTGCCAGGTCATGCCCAGGGGGTGCCCAAGTGTCAGGGCCCAGGGAGAGGGCTGGTGGGTAGGGCAGGCCCAGGTGTCCTCATGGCTTGTCCTTGGCCTGCTTGGCCTCAGGGGCCCAGTGCAGTCAGGTCTCCCTGAGCCCCCAAGTCCTCCTGGCCCATCTTGCTGGACCGAGAGGTGAGGGGCAGCCTGGGCTTCTCAGCACATGAACCTGCCTCGCTGATGGCACCTCTCAGCCAAGGGACCTAGGAAGGATTTTTGGCTTCTCTGAGGCTTAGTTTGGTTATCTACTAAAGGGACACAGTGGTCAGGGCCTTAATGGTTGGACCAGAGGGAGGGGGGTCCTCTTTGGCCCTGGCCACCCCGGGGCCTCTTGTGGGACTGTCCTGTGGCCTTAGTCCTTCAGGATGGGCTCAGGCAGGCCAGCCGGGCCTGACTACCCAGTCTAGGATCCCACTGCCGGGTCCAAGTTGTGGCCAGCTACTGAACACATGACCGTAGGCAACGTCCTCCACGTCAGTTCTGTGCCTCAGTGTCTTCATTGGTGAGGAAGAGCATTGTGGGTTCCATCTGGGGCCTGTGGGGAGATTAGTGAAGTAAGCCACACGCTGCATGCAAGGCGCAGAGGACAGGTTCAGTAAGTGTGAGCTGTCGCCATTCAGGTCCTGTCTGACCCGGGCCCGGGAAAACTTTGGTGACTGGGCTGCATGCTGGTCCTGCCAGTCATGGCATGTGACTGTGGGGTCTGGAGGAAGGGGCAGGGAAGGTTGTGGAGAAAGGGAGGAGACGGGTGCACATGGCCTCACGTGGGTTGTGGCTGCCAGGTCATGCCCAGGGGGTGCCCAAGTGTCAGGGCCCAGGGAGAGGGCTGGTGACAGGGCAGTTCCAGAGCGGTGGGAGGGAGCGCAAGGACGGTTTCAGTGGGGGAGAGGTAGGAGGAGAGCTAGCCGTACCTCATCAGAAGGGCAGGAAGGTTGGGGGTTGTAGGGGGAGGGGAGGCTGGGCAGGTGGTCTCGGGGGCCTTTCGGGGGGTAGTTTGTAGGGGCTGCTGGGGTGGCGGGGAGCCAGTGGAGGCAGGGAGGAGTGGCTCTGCCTGGCCTGGTGGGCACTTCAGACAGGCCAGCCCTGCCCCTCTATTGTTCCCTGGCTGTGTGTGGCTTTGCTCCTGGGGCTCTGCAGTGCCGTCCTCCTCCCAGTGTTCAGACCTGCTTCGGGCAGGAGCGGCGTGGTGGAGAGTGGAGCCTTGGGGCCGCAGAGATCTGCCCCTGCTCCACAGTTTCCTCGGCTTTTGTCTGGTAGCTAAGGTAGATCACAGTGTGCCAAGGGTAGGGCCCAGGACCTGGACCCCTCCTGGCTGTGGTGGGGGGCGGGGTTAGGGGCTGTCACTCAGGGCTTGCCCCGCCCAGGCAGGGCCAGGCCATGTGACCAGGGGTGGGATGTTGGAGCCTTTCCCTGCTGCACCATGTGCCTGCTTGCTGGCCTCTGTCAGATGCGTGCCTGTCACCGTTTGGATCTGGGGTGGTGGTGTGGGGGCCTTGCGCAAGGATGCTGTCCCAACCCCGGCCACTAGGGAGCCTCTGGCCCGGTCCAGCCGTGTCTTTGCTGTTATTGGCCAAGAGGCCGGGTTTTAGTAGGGCTGGTGAGACCTTAGGTGGGTCAGAGTGGCCGGTAGGGCTCAGAGGCTGTGATCCTCAGGAGGGCCCCTTGGACAGTTTGTGGGTGACAGAGCCTTGCTGTGTGTCTAGTCCAGCCATGCACTGACCAATCGGCACCCAAGGCAGGCCATGTCATCCTCTCTGAGCCTCAGTTTCCCTGTGCAGAAACTCGGGGAGGTGGAGTGCATAATGGTCTTTTCTGTTACCATGTATTTGAGGCTGTTCTGAGGCCCCCACCCTGTGCCCTGGGTTTCCTGAGAATCCCAGCCATGACTTGCCCACAGCCCCAAATGTTCATCCTGATCCAGACCTCCAGATATGCTGCCCTATTGCCTCTTCACCCACCAGATGGCCTGCCCCACCTTCACACCTGTGAGACTGTGGGCTGTTTTGTGAAGGCTCAGAGGCCCATTGCAAGGAGTCCAGCCCTGACCTGCTCCCTAGCTTAGTGGTCTCCATCTCTCGCTCATTCCAGGCTCCTGGCCACCTGGCCCCCTGCCCCAGCCACTTCCTGCCATGGAGTGCCACCAAGGGGCAAGCATGGCTGTAGATAGGCTGTGTGGGTTCCAGTCCTGGTCCGTTCTGCCTTGAGAAAATCACTGAGCCTCTCTGAGCCTCTGGATCCTCTTCTGGGAAGTGGGCCCTCTGCTGCCAGCAAACACTCTGAGGGGCAGAGCCGGCTCTTGCTGCCCTGCTTCGCACCCCATGGGCCCTGGGATCCTGGCACATTTGCCGAGCACTTCCTTCCCCAGGTCTCTGCCCCGACGGAAACCTGCCAGACCCAGACCTCTGCCTCTGCCGAGATTGGGGACCGTGGCCTGTCATGGTGCCCAGCTTCTGCAACACCACTCTTGGTGCTACTCTGCCCATCGGGTGTCCCACTACAGTCCTTCTGAACTTTACTTTGGACTTTTCCTCATTCTGCAAACACTCCCATGACCCTTGCCCCACATGCTCTGGGAGGTATTAGAGGTGAACAGGAAGCCAACTCGAGGGCCTGCTCATGAACCCGTGGTCTGCTGGTCTGCTAGGGCGTCTCCGTCACAGGACCAGAACAGGCTGTGGGCCACCTTAGGCTCCTGGAAATGCCTTTCCTGTGGCCATGGCCTTCAGGGCTCCTGGCCAACCCCGGGCTCTCCTCCTGCAGGCCTACCTATGGCGCCTGCAGCCCGGTCCAGGCTCCTCCTGTCTGTCCGCTGCGTGCATTTTTGTAAGCACTCCATGTCTTTTTCATAATGAAGCACAGGGTAGAGACAAAGGACAGTGGAGCTGAGGGCAGGGCAGCTGGGCTTGGTGCTGGCGGTGTGGGCTCCCGGGAGGGGACGTCATGGGAGGAGTGAGCCCCTGGCATGGATGCGTCCTGTTTTGGGGTGGGCTGGGCACGCAGACAGGCTGTGCTGAGGCTGGGGATCAGAGGGGGCTGGTGTGTGCCAAAGGCTCTGGGGGAGACCAGGGATCTGGCGAGGTGGAGGAGGGGACATGGGGCAGCCATCTGACAGGGCCCAGTGGCAGCACACCAATGCAAGAGAGATTGGAGGCATCGAGGCAAGTTCTAGCTCCGGTGGGGTCCTAGGGTCTCGGCATCTTCAGTACCTGGTTTCCTGCTGCAGACACAGAGCCGTGTTTTCCCTTTCCCTGTGAGAGGTGGCAGCCCGTGGCCTCCAGGGACCACAGCAGTCTGCAGAGGCCCTGGCTGCCCCCGTTAACAACACCGGGGACCTTCCCAGCAAATGAAGGGTGAATTGGCTCTCTTCCTCATTCTTGTGCTTTGAGTGCTCTTGAGGCTTCTGGAAGGAAGGAGGCATCCCCTGGCATCCCCTGGAACTGACCGGAATGGTCCCCACTGTGGCTGGTGCCCGGGCCAGGAACTTTCCCTTCTGACCGTCGGGGCTCCCATGGCTGGATAGCCCTCCTGAGGGCCAGGTGAAACTGTGTGGTTGACTTGAAACACACCCGTCTCTGTTGTTGGGGATCATGGTCTTGGGGAGCGTCCTTACCCACCTCTACTCCCCTCGTCATTTCCCTGCCCCCCTGCCCGGGCAGGCCATGTGCCTTACGCCGTGCCCTGTCTTCTTTCCCAGAAGGAGCGTGTTGTTTGATGGTGGCTGAGCACTTAGAGGCCTCATCTGTGAGAGGGGTAAAGCACCTGGGTGCTAGCCTGGCCGCCAGACGGGGCGGCTTCCAGGCCTCTCTGCGGTGGCTTATGGACACTGCACCTGGAGTGTGTTTTCAGAGAGCCCAGGGCAGCAGAACATGATTGCTTCAGCCATGGAGAACAAACACTTCTGGAGGGCAGCTCAAGGTTGCGGGGTCGTCATGACAGGCGCTGGCAGTCAGCATGGACTGGCCACCCTCAAGGCCGATGAGGCCAAATCAGCCCTCGGAGAAGCTAGGAATGCACTCGAAATGGAACCCCGCTACGGGTCCTGCAGGAGCCAAAAAAAGGGCAGACTCAAACACTGAGCTCTGAATAAATGTCTCTTCCTCCTAAACAGGGAGACACAGACCCCACCCTCTTTTGTGATACCTGCCTAAAAGATTGTGGTTCTGGAAAGTTCTTCCTCACTTCTCAGAAGAAGAAACGGTCCTGGGTGGAGGGTCTTGTCCAGGGGTGTGCCGCTGGCCATTGGCAAAAGGGTGCTTGGGCCCTGCTCAGGGCGGGGCTGTCCTGGAGCTGGAGGAGGGGGGGCCGTTGCTGAGCTGCTCAAGCAGCTTTCTCTGGGGGTGGAAGCTAGAGTGTCACAGCTCTGACCTCCAGCAGAGGCCTGGCCCGTCTGCTTCTGCACTTCCCTCTTCTTCTTTCTCTTTCTAGATGTCATCTTTCATATTGGGGAGTGGGTGGGGGTGCACTGGGTATTTATCCTAGCTTTGCCACTTACCAGCTGGCCTCAGTTTCCTCCTCTCTGAGGAGTGGGCATAATGCCTGTAAGGTCCCTGTGAGAAGTCAGTGACTTGGTCCCCAGGCAGGGCTTAGAATGCTTACTAGTATTCATGCAAACGTGTGCTGTGGCCGCCCTTAAGTCCCATCCCCAGAGGGCATAGAGGCGGTGCACGGTCTATAAATGTTGGTGGAATAAATGCATGGATATATGCCCCCTTTTCACTGCGGGTTTTTTTTAAAACATCTCTTGACCCCACATAGATCGATAGTGATATAGTCCCGCAGTGGGGGGCTCCATATGCTGGGCCCAGCTGGAGGCCAGCTCCCCCCACCCCTGCCGGCAGAGCGCCCCACCTGCCAGGACGGGCTTCGGCACCGTTAGCCATACTAATGTGTTTATGCCTCTGAAGCTCATAACAGTTCATAACAGTAGGCTCAAAAGCCGGATGCAGGAGGAGTGTAAATACCTGGGATGTTGAGTTCTGTCGGGACCCTCTTTGACTATCACATGCTTCCCCTGTTTTCCGGAGGGCGGAGGCCTGAACTGCCCTCCCCACCCCCCAGCTGGTGGCAGAGGTGGAGCTGTCCAGGTCTCCTGATGCTCTCTCCTTACACCGGAAGGCTAACCCAAGTCATGCCTTGGAGAGAAACAGGAGAGAAGAGTGAGGTGCTGAAGGCCCCCGGGTTTGCTGTGGCTGGCACATGACATCTTTCAAGATAGGCAAAAGAAATAAAGGGGAACCGATAGTTATGCACAGAAGCATCTAGATTTTGCTAGACTTTCCAAGTAGATGTGCAGAGTGGTCAGGGATTCCTGGGGCCTCACTTTGCTGAGTGGCTGATGGTGGTAGATACTGAGGAGGGCCCAGGAGGGGGGCCTACAAGATGAGCTGAGGGGCGGGGCCCTTCCCGTGTCTGGAAGCATCCATGGCCTTACAGAAAGATGCATTATTAGGGGGACTCCGGAGGGGGCATGATTTCATCGGAGGCGTCTCTGACATGAAGCCTAGACGGCAGCTGGGAATGGCCGTCTCCTGTGCGCATCAGCCTTCTCTCTCTCTCCCTCTGATCCTCACGGCCTCGAGGAATAATTACAGCGATAATTATGAGCGAGAAAATGGAAAGTGCCAGCGCCTTCTGCGTTCCGGAAGCCGATCACTGTCAGGCCAGCTGGGAACCTGGGAGGGCCCATCCTGGCTGCCAGGTGGCTGACAGAAAGAAACGGCAGGGTCTCCCTCTGCAGCAGCTACCGGGGGCCCGAGCCCTGGTTCTCCGGCTGCAGATCTGAGCCGTGCCCTGTGTGGGGGCCGGCTGTTAGGTCCCTGAGAGCCTGGTCCCAGGGCCCTAGTGACCTAGTGAGGGGGCCTCCCAGACTTTCTAATCCCCAGCCCCCCATGCATCTTCACACCTTGATGGAACCCTGCATGCTGGCTACTTTGAAGAATGGTTTGAGATGGGGGTTTCTGGAAGTGGTGAGTGGAGGAGCGGGACCCTGAAGTCTCCCAGGTGAAGGACCCTCGGCATTGGCCCTGGCATGCAGCGGGACCAGCAGTCCAGGCTGGATGTGGCCAGAGCAGTGTGTTTAGAAGATCCTGTTCCCCTGAGTGCAGATTTGACACCTTCCACGGTCAGCCCTAAGATAGCATGCATCCCGCCCCGCACCCCCCTCCCCCTCACGGAGCGCTTGGAAAGTCAGGTGTGAGATCCAGTGGCCTAATTTTAGACCTTGGGTCTCCGTGTCAAAACAGCAGCAAGATAATTAAAAAAAAAAAAGGAACAATGACTGGCCGTCTTTGACCCCTTGTTAATCATGAAGCAAGCACATTTCCACTGGGGCGGGAGCCCTCAGGCAGCAGCTGTGTATTCCTCCTGCCTGTGGGGCTTCAGTGGCAACCAGACCCTTCAGCTGTGTGGGCACTGGGGGTGTTGTGGCTGCATCCCAGATGAGCACTGTGGAGATGTTCCCTTTCCCGGCCATAGATCCCTTTTATTTTTTCCAGCTGCTACATTGTATCCCATCATATGGCTGTCTTGTCATTTATTCATTTCACCCATGGACCTTTAGTTTGTTGCAGACTTTTACCACCGGAAATGGTGCTGCCAGGAACGTCCTTATCCTGCTCATTTGCACATGTGGGCAAATATATGTTGGATCTGCTTCTGGATCTGGAATCTCTGGGTCAGAGAACCAGTGCAGCCATGACTGCGCTGGAGGTCGGCCCAAGACCTGAAAGCAGACCCCGCTCCTGCCCGGGTGACTGGTGTGGCTGACCTTTGAGCCCTGAGGGGCACAGGAGACCCTCTACCCTGTCTCGGCAGCGCATCGGCAGACCCTCAGGGACTCGTGCTGGAGCTCAGTGTGATCAGCGGTACCGGGAAGCTGCACCAGATCATCCCAAGAGACTGCGCTCTGCACAGAGATTGTGCTGTTCTGCCTCGCCCTCCCTTTGGGCGACAGAGAGCCATACATGTCCCCATCCTCGGAGGTCACGGGAAATGTTCCAGAGCGCTGGGTGATTAGCACAGAACACAGTATTTTGAACCCAGACTGTACCCTGAGAGAAGAGCGAGTCCTCATGCTCAGTGCTCTGTCCCCTCGGCTGTCAAGAGACTGTTTTGGGGACAGTCACACCACTCTGCAAAGGGGATTGGGTTTCTTTTTCTGTTCCTCCGTGCTGCCAGGTGGCGTGAGCTCCCCGTTCGAGTTCGCACTGCCCCCCACCCCACCCCATTCACAGCCCCTGGGAGGGGGGGTGGGTGTGGCTTGGGTGCATGTGGGCTCCAGTGTGCTGCTGGGTGGCAGGGACAAAGACCTCCCTCCCTCCCAGTTGCAGAGCTGGAAAGCTGGCCAGTGCGTGTACCCAGCAGCCTAGAACTGCTTTTGCCCAAAAGAATGAAAAAATTGTCTCAGCTGCATTTGTGACAAACAGACCATGGGTTCAGGAGGTGGCCCTGTCTAAGGGGCTGGCAGGAGGCTCTCAGGACCTCCCTGTGCTGATTTTGCGACTTAGCTAAGAGTCTAAAAGAATCGAAAAAGAAAATGCTGTTTACAAATGCCCTGGCAGGTTTTCCCTGTAGAGGGTCTGTCCTGTTGCCAGTCAGTAAGCCTTGGGGACAAATGTCACTGAGTCCGGGCCTCCGTGTGGCCTGGGCCACATCTCCATTCTGCTGCCTGACGTGGACTCTGGGACAAATCTGGACACAGACTGTGGAGCCTCTGGGTCCCTGGAGGGCAGGGGTGAGATGACCCACAGTCCTGCTCAGTGCCTCTTGGAATCCCCCTCCTGGGCTGCCAACCCCAGCCCACAGGGCTCCCTGGTCCCAGGTACCGGCAGACCCTGCAGAAGGCCTGCTGTGTGTGCAGCTCGGCCAACTCCTGAGTCTTCTGACTGCACTGTGGGTTCTGATCTATGTCAAAGGTGTTCATGAAGATGGGGGGTCAGTGGCACCCTTTGTGCCCGTCTCCCTTTAGGTGTCGTTGGTTGGGCTCATGCGTTGGTGCTTCTGATCCCACAACACTCGGGAGCGTCAGATACCTACCTTTCTCTTAGTGCCTGTCTTCTCCACCCCCCCTCCCCTGTCCGCATCCAGTTTCCCTTGTCACCACGTTTGGAATTCTTTCCCTCCAAGCTCAGCCACTGACGAGCATGATTTAGGTATGCCCCGTCCCTCCCTAGAACCTCTGACTTCGATCATGAGGACAGGGAGCACCATGCCATGGTTCCCTGCCTGGAGGAACCTTCTCTCTGTGTTCCATGTGGGTCTCAGTTTTGTGTTTCAGGCTTTGGCACGGAGCTCGGCCTGGCCAGAGCGGCTTCCTTGACACCCATCACCCCAAGGTCTTCTTTCTGTCAGCCCCTGTTGTTTGCCGATCACATCTCTGGCCTGTTCATTCCACTTTAGGGGACCCGCCAGGGCCGTTCCTTTTAGTGTCCAGGCAATGCTCTGGGGCCTGCCAAGAACAGACAGCTGCAGGCGTGAAGGCTAAGGCGGTGAGCCTGGGCGGCTCTCTAAATACTTCCCCTGGCATCAGCGGCTGTGAGATAGTGCTGCGGTGCTCCTTGCCTGCGGAGTTGTTTTCTGTTGAGTTCATTATCCCAAATGTGCACAGACGCTGCTTTTATTAACACCAGAGGTGCTAATCAGGAACATTAGGTGCTGCCCAAGGAGGGGCCGTGCTTTGCTGCGAAGCCCACTTGGAGCCAGAGTGGCATTCAGCTCAGGCCCTGGAGAGAGGCATGGGCTTCCTGAGCCTCTTCACCTCATCACCCTACCTCATCCTGCAGGCCGCTGAGACTCATGCAGGCCCAGCCCCTTTGCCACATCATTTCTGTGCTTTAAAAGGAGAGGGAAGAAAAACTGAGCCCAGTGGGCAGAGGCCTGGGCCAGTGTGCAGCAAATGAAGTCATCCTAACTTAGCTTTGACGCCGGCTGTGAAGATAATGGGATGGCCTTCTTCGGCATAGAAGCTCGGCAGTTACCGAGAGCTAATTGGGATTTTGTGGCCTGCCTCCAGATTGTGCAATATCAGGCCACCAAGGGCCACCCTGCCCCTTTGATCAGAGGCCACTTGAGCCCTCCCTTTGTGAACGGAAGCCACTCCTCCCTCCTATGTCCAGACCTCCCCACCTCAGTCAGTGGTACCCCACGCCCCAGGAGGAATAGTGACATCCCATAGGACTGGAAGCAGGTTGGCTTTGGAGCCCCTTTGGGCTGTGTGCATGAGCAAGGGTTCTGGGAGGCTAGACAGTGAGAGAGAGAGAGAGAGGCAAGGCTCCTTCATGCTGCTGTTCTCAGCCCTGCAGACACCATCTTGTTCTCTCTTTCTCTCTCCACCTTTAGCAGATTTAGCAACTATTAGAAATGCTCTGACTCGTGTGAATCCCATTATGTCCAGCACCCTCTGGCCTGGCCAAATGAGGTTGCCACCAGCTCAAAGTCTGCTTCTGGGAATGCCTCAGGGAAGGTCTTGCTGTGCCTGAGAGGGGGTGTGTTGAATGTGTACCTGCTGGATTCCGGACTGCCCAGATGGCACGGGGGCCTGAGGGCAAGGGCAGGCTGGCTAGACCAGGGTGGTGGTGGCCGTGTCTGGCGCGTCCTGCTCCCACCTTGGGTGCGGCATGGGCCCTTCTCCCCCAGTACAGTCATTCCCTTCCTTCCCTCATGATGGGGCCACCACCAGTGCAGGAGTGGCACAAGGCCTGGGCACTTAGCATGTGGGGAATTCGGTCAATGTCCATGCACAAGGCCCCTGGGAGGTTTGGAAAGGAGCAAAGCATGGCCTCCTTTGCCGGTATTTAGAAGATGCTTGAGGAGGTAAGGTGGGTAGAGAGTTCAGGGGCCCAGAAGATGCTATGCTGTAAGCAAGACACAGGCCTTCGAGAATGGACAGAGCAGAGCAGGCCAAAGGCATAGATCCCTCCGAAGGAAGGGAGACTTTAGCAGGAAGAGACAGGCAGGAGAGGGATAGGGTTCTCAGGCACAGGGGACCTTTTTTTCTTTAACTGGCAAATTTTAAATACATGCAATAGCAGCGAGAACAAACCTCCCAACACAGTCACTTCAATTCTAGAACATCTTACCATCTTTGCTGAAGTCCTGAATGCCATGACATGGGCCCCCTCAACTGTTCCATGTAGCATCTCTGAAACGAAGGACATATCCTACCTTAGCACAACTTCATTATCCCAAGAGAGAACGTTTTGCGCAAAAGTTTGGAAGCGGGCAGAGGTGGGGTCTGCTCTGGAATGGAGTGAATGAATGAGTCACTGGATGTGCCCAGCCCTTGGGCCTTGTTGTCAAGAGTCTGGTTGAGGAGCTGAGACCAAGATCCAGGACACGGGACAGAAGGGGCTGCTCCCCAGGCCAGTGGGAATGGCTCCTGGGGACTGGACCCACCAGGGATGAGGTCACAAGAGGAGGGTGTTCAGCTTGGCTGACAGCACAGCTGTGATGTTGGGAGGCCAAGGACAGGGACGGCGCTTCTGGGTGGCCAGGATGTTATGAGAAAGTCATAGAATCCAGGTGGGATGCATGTGCTGGGGACACATGCAGGGACGTGTCAGGGACACCAGGACCATGCAGGGCTTTATAGGTGGGCTGGTTGCATCTGACCTTTTGAGGGTCACCCGCGTGGGTGGGTGTCTCTCAGAATGTGGATCGAGCCATAGCCTCACGACCAGCATGCATGGCTGAGGTCTCGTCCGACCCACCCAGCATGTCTGGGAGGGTCAGGCTTTCCAGGGGTATGGGACGGGGACATGTGCAGGCCGAATAGCCCCACTGTGCAAGCTGAGGACACCGAGTTGCCCTTTGGAGTCGGAAACGCCGTGAGGGGTTCATGAGGGCCTGGGGCCAAGGTGGGCTGGCCTGGAAAGGAACAGCATGGGAGCGGTCCCCTGGCTCCCTTGCTGCACGTGCCGGCGGCCTATTCATGCCCCAGTTTCGCGTGAGGAGGAAGTTCTGGTGAGGTGGGAGAATGCTCTTGGCACCCATGCCCGCTGGCTAGAGTGGAGGGAGCAGTCCCATGCTGCTGGCATTCGCGGACCTGCAGGAGGTCGCAGCTGGTGGGGATGTTAGAGTCCAACTCCTGCCCTTTATACACGAGGAAACAGAAGTCATGATGTGTCCCAGAAAATCAGGGAGAACCAGCCAGAAGGAGAGCAGACCTGAGGCCTGGGAGCTTAGTGGTGAGTAACACAGGTTCCAGGTTCAAGGCTGAGCTTTCCTACTTCTCAGCTGTGTGGCTTTGGTGAGTCACTAAACCACTCTGTTCCCTTATGGGTCAAATGAAGTGCTTTTCTCATGAGTGGTGGTGAGGGCGCTCTGAGACGATCCATGGGCAGGGTGCTGCACACAGTAGGTGTTCCTGCTTCTCCTGAACCCTGTCGAGTCTGCTCCCAGCCTCGCCAGGCTCCGGGCAGTTCCCAGAAGACGCACGAAGACTTTCTCTCCTAGCAAAGCTGAGTTACTGAGGTCCCTAAGATGTGGAGCTGGATCTCTGAGCTTTCTCCAGCACGGTGATGGTGCAGCCTCACTGTTGTTACAAGGACCAGGCACCCACTGGACTCACCTCCAGCGAAACGTGTGCGTGGTCAGGCTCAGAGGTCAAAAGAAGGCATGAACTTGACTTTGCTCTCTGCCCGGTGCGCTAGCTTTGAGGCTCCGAGCTGCCGTAGCTGTGCTCTGAGTGGTGGGGCCTGGGCTGGGGGTGGTGGGCACGGTCCTCAGGGACTGTTTCAGAGGACAGCCACTTGGGGGAGGGTGGCTCAAGCCAGGGCCCTGGTGGAGGGCCACCGCACTGAGTTTGGGAGCGGGAAGTAATGCCCTCCCAGTGACGTAGGATTCCAAGGAAATCCAAAGAGGGGTTATGACTCGTGGAGTTAATGACACTTATAGAAAAACAAGAGCTGCCCGGGTGGTTGTGGGAGAGTTTTCTGGCAGTAAAAATCGTTTCAGAATTGAGTGAGTAACCGAGTGGCTGTGTGAGGGTCCTCAGAATGTCGTGGAATAGCCTAGCCCTTCCCGGCAGTGCCCGGGGATATGCCCAGGGACGTGGCTGGACGTGTCACGTGGCTGGCCTGGGGCATGGCCTGAGAATCTGCATTTCTTTCTCTCTTTTTTTAAAAGATTTTATCTATTAAAGAGGAAGAGAGTGCACATGCGCGAGAGAGCACAGACGGTGAGGGGCAGAGGGAAAAGCAGACTCCCGGCCAAGCAGGGAGCCCGACATGGGGCTCTATCCCAGGAGCCTGGGTTCATGACCTGAGCTAAAGGCAGACGCTTAACTGATTGAGCCCCCAGGCGCTCTAAGCGTCTGTATTTCTAACGGGCTCCCAAGCGTTGCCCGCACTCCTCATCCGGGTTTGAGGGACTAGATTGGAGGGGCCGAGGCCAGCCTCGGAGGGAAGGCAGCTGGAGGGGAGTAGAAGTGAGTGTCCAAACCCTCTCTGGCCTCAGGATGCTCCAGACAGGAATGGAGGCAGCCCCCCGGCTCCCCCTATCACCCTGTAGTGTGGTGGTGGTACCCCTCTTCCCTGGATGGCTGCCCACGGGCCTTGGCTCCGGCTCACAGTCCCCGCCACCTCGTGGGACAGACAGCCACGGCCCAGCCCCAGAAGCCCAAGAGACGTCACAAATGCCAGGACTGGTGTGTATCATGGTGAAAGGTTCAGACAGTGCCCTTGTCTTCCTTCCATGAAAGACAGTCCCAGAATGCAAAGCCCCTGTCTTCGACCTGCTCGTGTCCTTGCTGCCATTCAGCCCATTCTCCAGGGGGCTGGCGATTGCCCTGAGATAGGCCCTTTCCAGCTCTGGGCGCCCTGACAGGCGGGTGGTGTTAGGCAGTTAGGTCACTGGAGGTGTGCTGGGGTGAGGCCCGGAGAGGGTGATCTGAGACCGGGGTGAGGCGAGTGCACTCCGCTGGGGTCACCTGAGCAGCCCAGGCGCTGTGGGCTGTGCCACACCAGTCTACAGAGACAAGGCCCCTGTTCCTGGATTAGCTTCAAGGGAGCCCAGTGAGGCAAACCACTTTGCTCAGCTCAGCGCCGGCCTTAAAGAATAGCAAGATTAGCTGCACCTTTCTGGCCCAGGCACTCATTCTAATATTCACTATTGGGGCTTCACTGGCCCTGAAACTCTTTTTTTTAAAAAATATTTTATTTATTTATTGACAGAGAGAGAGATCACAAGTAGGCAGAGAGGCAGGCAGAGAGAGAGGAGGAAGCAGGCTCCCAGCTGAGCAGAGAGCCCAATGCAGGCCTTGATCCCAGGACCCTGGGATCATGACCTGAGCTGAAGGCAGAGGCTTTAACCCACTGAGCCACTCAGGCGCCCTGGCCCTGAAACTCTTTGAAGGCAGCACCAGGCAGGGGCTTCCTGGGTGCTGAGCCTGTGTGGCCAGCGCCTGTCTGGGTGGTCTTAGAGCCGGAGCTGGCAGCCCTTCCTCTTTGGGCAAGGGGCTCCAAAGCCATCCTTATGTGGTTGCAGTCCAAGCTGGTGGCCTTGGGCACCCTCCTTGCCCTGTCACTGGGTGCTTTTGGGTAGGTCGCTGCCCTTAGCTGAATGTGAGTCCTCACCGGGAAAATGGACATGTATATAGTTTTGGCTAGAGGCCTTGACAAATGTATACTGGGTGCTGCTTTTTAAATGGGGGCCGACTTTTCCAGACCAGTGAGTGGCCTCCTACCGGACGCCACCTGTGTCCTCACTAGAGCTGGGGACCAGGCCCCTGGGGACGCAGGCCTGCCCACACCCTGCACTGCCGCGGCCTGGCTGGGTTGCTTTCAAGTCTTAGCTCAGATTCATTTCCACGGGGGTGTGTTTCTGTCCCCTCAGTCCCCCAGGTCCTGCTGTCCATCCTGGCTACTGCCCCCCACGTTTATGGGCTTGTCCCTGTGGGAAGCGCTCTCCTGAGTGTTGGGGTGTGTGTGTGTGTGTGTCTGTGTTCCTTCATTCTGTGCCCAGTCCATTTCTCCTGCCCGCCCTCCTGGAGGCTCATGCTGCAGTGTGGGGGGTGCATGCAAGAGACATGGAGTTGACAGGCCGGGCACCCTGAGGGTCTCAGCTCCCGGGGCTCTGAGCACTGAACTTCACTGACCTTCCAGGCCAGGGAGAGCAATGAACACAAAGGGACGTGTCTGCCAAGCCCTGGAAACACCTGTCCGTGGCCGCTTTATTTACAGAAGCAGAGCCCCGTGACATCCAAGTGCCCCTCAGCTGGGGAGAGGATACAGCAACCGTGGTCCATCTGCCCGTACCACAGATGGACTCCCTCCCTGGTAGCCCCTCGAGGGGAGCCCAGCCCACTGATGCACACAGTCCCCCCCCCATCGGGGGGGCCAGCTGCAAAGGCTCCCGCTGAAGGGGGTAGGAGCCACGGACTACAGGATGCCACATGTAGAACAAGGGGGCAGAAAACAGGTCAGGGGTTGTTGCGGTGAGGGTCAGGGAGGACCCTGGCTACGAAGGCCACTGGGAACTTTCCAGGGTGACCGCGATGTCCTCTGTCTTCATTTGGCTCTGGCTGCCTGACCGGGCATATTGGTCCCGAACTCAGAGCTCTGCCTTCAGAAGGGTACATTTCTATCAGATGTGAATTTTATGTTTTCCTCTGACCTCAGAGGTATCTCTCTTCTAAAATAAACTAGTAGTATTTCCGAAAAAAAGAGGGAGGGAAGCTAGCTGGCCACACCTGGTGATATCACAGTGATGGTGACAGTGATGGGCATATTGTGTTTTGCACCTGCCCCACCCCCGCCCCGAGAGGCCCAGGAAAGGCCCCAGGGGCTTATTGAAACCCTCTGTATCCTGACAACCACTCTGACCACGAACCATGTACTTTCGAACTTCCTTTCTGAGTCAGGCTGAAGTCCATGTAAATATTGACCAAAGAAAGCAGACTAGATTCTGCACTATATTTGGCTAATAGTTGAAGAGCCACTCACTCCTGGGCTGTTTTTCCAGTGGCTTCTTGCAGGTGGGCCTTGTTTTATTTAAAGTTTTAAAAAGATCCTGTAAAGCTCTGTGCACATCAGTGTGGTAGGGGAGCCCACATATTTACATGAATCTCACAGCCAGTCTTGTGATAAGGCGATTATTTCTACCTGCCCTTTTAAGTGTATGTATTAAGTACGGTTTAGAAATAGATATTTGGTCCGCTTACACGAGGACTGTTATGGAGATACACTGTACCGCCTTTGCCCTGGCCTCCGGGTCTCCAGGCCATGTGGTGACCCTCTTATGAGAAGCCACGTGGGGTGTTGAGCCAGTGACAAGAGTTCCGGGGGCTGTCTCGTGGGGCACAGGGCATCGTCCCTGCTTCCTGTCAAGATGAGGACAGGTAGTGTCGTGTCCCTTCTGCATCCTCCATGAGGGACAGGGAGAGCAGATCAGACAGGATGGGCTTACCCTTTGGGTCCCTGCCACCAAGCTGTCCCCTCCGGAAGGTGTTTGTCACCTACACGCTCCCTGGCTTTCTGTCTGGTCCCCCTCCTGCTGCAGGTTGGATGCCAGGGTGAGGTCTCACTCCCATGGGGGAAGAGGCTCCAGGTTCTGGAGCCAGCAGTGGTCCAGGCTTTCTTTCCCTCCTTCCCACTTCCCCTGTTCCCCTCAAGATGAATATCAGGGACAGGAGAGATGGCCACGAGGGAGAGGGTGGTGAGCTATACAAACTGTGATCATGTTGAGGGCCAGTGTGGGGAGAGGGCTGCGCAGATGCTGGCACCTGGGGGGGCTTGTGCCTCCAACGTGGGCTTGGAGGAGGGGGAGGACAGCTGTTTGGGCGGGCTGTGTCCCCCTCTGGCCAGCTGACTTCTGCCTCTGCCCATGGTTACCCTGTGGGCATGGGGTCTGGGGACATGCAGGGATGGAATCTCCCCTCCTGGGGGTGTCAAAAGCAGGGCTAGGGGTAGCCTAGCTCCAGGGCCCAGGAACAGGGTTGGGGCCTTGTCTCGGGAACTGGGCATGCAGCCATGGTGGTCCCCTCAGAGCCGGGTCCCAGGGACTCCCTCTGTCCTTCCCTTTTCTTAAAAATATTTTTTCTACATATCTGTTTTTCTCCTTTTTTGGCAGGGGGGAGGGGCAGAGGGAGAGGGAGAGAGAATCTCAAGCAGGCTACACGCACAGAGTTGAGCCCAACGTGGCTCTGTGCACATAACATAAAGTTTTACCACTTTAGCCATTTTTAAGTGTCCAGTTCGCAGTATTAAAAACATTCACGTGGTTTGTGCGGCAAGCACCACCGTCCGTTCCCAGGGCTCTGCATCCTGTAACGCAGAAACTCTGTCCCCATTCAGCACTGCCTCCCCATTGCCGGGTCCTCTGCTCTTGGCAGCCACCCTTGCACTTTCGGTCTCTGAATTTGAGACTCTAGGCATCTGAGACGAGTGGGGTCATGTCGTGTTTGTCCTTACGTGTCTGGCTTCGTCTGGTAGCGTAGCACCCTCACGTGTGTTCACCTGCGGGGTAGCGAGCGTCCGAGTGTCCTTCCCTGAAGATGAACCCTAGCCCGTTGTATGGCTATACCACACTTTTCTCACCCACTCACTGGTCACCAGACATTGAGTTGCTTCCCTGTGTTAGCTGTTGTGAATAAGGTTATTATGAACAGGGTGACCAGATGGCTCTTCGAGACCCTGCTTTAGAATTCCATTGGGTGTATCCCTAGAAATGGAATTACTGGATCATATGGGGATTCTGTTTTTAATTTGTAAAGGAAACACTCGAGTGTTCGTTTCCATGGCAACTGTGCCAATTTACGTTCTAGCCAAAGGTACGCAAGGGTTCTGGTTCATCCACATCCTCGAGGGCACTAGTCGTTCTCGGATTTTTGGTGGTAGCTGGGCCTAATGGGTGAGGTGGGATCTCTTTGGGATTTGGATTTCCTAATGAGTGATGAGGAACGTTGGGTATCTTTCCATGTGCTTTTGGGCCATTCTTTGGAGAAACGTCTCTTCAAGTCATCTGCACATCATGGAATCAAGTTGTTTGTTTGTTGTTGCTCTTTCCTTCTTTCAGGGGCAGCACTGGCCCAACATTCAGGATGTGGCCATCGGTGTGAATAGGCGCTTCAAGACCTTGGCTTAGAACTTGACAGATCTAGAAAAAGTTGCCGAATAGAGTGTCACTGCGCAGCTCCGAGCTGCCCCAAGGTCTCTCTCTGGGCATCCCCGGCTGCAGAGGGCCTTAGATGTGGGTCTCCCTGCAGAGTCAGAGAACTCGCTCCCTGGCCTGCAAGGGTGGATTGCCCATGGGCTTGGGGGTACAGGCCTCGTGCTTCCCCCTCAGGCGCAGAGAGACCGTCAACACTGCAAATGAGGGCAGCTCCGAGGAGGAGCTGATCCTGCCCAGTGCAGCGGGTGCAAGGGCTGAGCTACCACGCCTCACCCTGGCAGAGAGCCCCCGGGTGTTACAGGCCCTTGCGCAGAGAAGGTGGATGCAAGCCATTTTCCTTCCCCCTCCACTGCTCCCACCCCTAGCCCAGGAATAGGAATCCATCTGTATACCCCTCATAGGACTGCTGTGTGAAGTCAATGGCAGGAGATAAGAGGCAAGTGTCAGCCATTTTCGTGAGCGCTCGCCCCACGGAAGGGAGACTGTGTCCTAGAGGCCACAGTCACTTGAGGAGAGAGGCTTCCAGGAACTACAGCCACTCACTGGGCCAGACCCGTACCGAGGTCCCACAGAGCTCCAGGGAAGGGTGGGATGGCCCTTGTCCCAGGAACCTCACCCTCTGGGTTCCGTGTGGCAACTTTTTTTCTTTTATGAACCATGCTTTTCATGTTGTATCTAAGAAATGATTGCATAACTCAAGGTCATAAAGATTTTCCAGTATATATAGCTTTGGATTTTATGTTTAGATTTATAATGCATTTGGAGGTCGTTTTTGTATGTGGTCTGAGTTATGGGTTGAAGTTCACAAGTGTGACCTCCAGTGCCACTTGAAAAACTTTTCCTTTTTCCACTGACCTACCTTGGCACTTGGTCACAAATCAATTGGTCTTTGATGCTCTCCTTTCTGGGCTCTCCTTTCTGTTGCAGGGATCTATTTGTCTATCCTTACTACTAGCATCAGGCTGTCTTGGTTACTGTTGCCTTAGAATATTACTGGAAATCTGATCACGTTAGTCCAACTTTTTCCTTTTATAGAGTTGTCTCGGCTAGTCTAGGCCCTTGCATTTCTATATGATTTACCATCTGGCTGTCATTTTGCAAAAAGAGGGCTGCTGGGATTTTGGGGTGGGGGTGGGTAGTGTTGACTCTATAGACCAATCAAGAGATTTGACTTCTTAAAGATACTGAACCTCTGGACCTGTGGCCACAGCATTGTCTTCATATATTTATGCCCTGAATTCTCACAGCAACACCTTACCACGTTCAGTCGGCTAGGCTTGCAGATGTTTGTGGATCCCCTTAGATTTTTCCACATGGGTGATCATGGGTCCACCGGGAAGGATGTTTCACTCCTTCCTTTCTGATTTTGAAGTGTCCTTTCCTGATCTGATTGAACAGGCAAGAACCACAGGCACCACATCGAGATCGCCATTTTGTTCCTGATCAAAGGGGAAGGCTTTCAGCATGGTGTCAGCCTCAAGCTTTTCAGAGATGCTCTTCGTCAGGACGAGGAAGTTCTTATGTCCCTGGTGTGCTGAGTTTTTGTCAGGAATATATGTTGGATTTTTTCAAATGCTTTTTTGTATCTGTTAAGGTGGTCATCGTGTTTTTCTTACGTATTTTGTTTATATGGTGAGTTCCATTGACTGGTTTTCTTTTTTTTTTTTTTAAGATTTTATTTTTTTATTTGAAAGAGAGAGAGAGAGAGAGAGAGAGAGAGAGAGCATGAGCAGGGAGGAGGGTTAGAGGGAGAAGGAGAAGCAGGGTCCCTGCTGAGCAAGGAACCTAATGTGGGGCAAGGAACCCGGAATCCTGACCTGAGCCGGAGGAAGCTGCTTAACCAACTCAACCACCACCACCCCCACACTTTTCAACTGTTTTCAACTGTTAAAAATCAACTTTTCATTCCTGGGATAAACCCCACTTGGTTATAGTGTATTATTCTTTCAGTCTATTACGATATTCCCTTTGCTAATTTACTAACATTTTGTATAGAATTTTTGCATCTCTGTTCAGAAAGGATGCTTATCCCTAGTTTTCTTGTGATGTCTTTGATTTTGATAGCAGGTAAGGCTGGCCTCATTGAATGAATTGAGAAGTGTTCTCTCCTTTTCAATTTTGGGGCAGAATCTGTACATAATTGTTATTATTTCTTCCTTAAATGTTTGGTAGAGGTCTCCAGAGAAGCCATCCAGACCTAGAGTTTTCTCCATGTGAAAGTTTTCAGCTGTACTTTAAGATATTTTGATGGATATGGGGTTAGTCAGGTTACATAATGTTTTCCTGGAGTGAGCATTGGTAATTTGTGTTTTTCAAGGATGTATACCTTTTCTTCTAAGCTGTCAAGCCTCTTGGTGTAAAGCTGTTCACCCGTTTTCTTGTTTCCCTTTTACCATCTGTAGTGATATCATTTCTGTCATTGTTGATATTAAGAATCTGTGTCTTTATTTTTCTTGATGAGTCTGGAGTGACATTTTATTCCTCTTCCCAGGGAATCAGTGCTTGGTTTCATTGACTTGTCTCTAGTGTTTTTCTAATTTCACTGATTGATTACCACTGCAAACTTCTACTGACATGAGCTCCATTTTCTCTCCTGTATCTGGTTTCTTAAGGTGGTCAAGACCAATGATTCCAGACCTTTCTTTCTATTTTTTTTAAAGATTTATTTATTTTTGAGAGAAAGAAAGAGAGGGAGGGGGAAGGGCTGAGGGAGAGGGAAAGAATCTCAAGCGGACTCCCCTCTGAGCAGGGAGCCCAACATGGGGCTTGATCTCACAATGCTGAGATCATGACCTGAGCTGCAATCAAGAGTTAGGCACTTAACTGAACCACTCAGGTGGCCCTCCTCTCTTTCCTAATAGAAGTGTTTGGTGCTATAAATTTGCCCCTCGTGTGGCTTTAGTGCTGTCCCACAGGTTTTGGTATGCTGGGTTTTCATTTCATTCAATTAAAAATCTTTCTAATTTCCCTTTTGATTTCTTACTTTTTCCACTTTTTAAAAAAATATATCACTTACTTTCCAAACATTTGGGGATTTTTTCCCCCGAGATCTTTCTGTCATTAATTGCTAATTAATTCCATTGTGGTCAGAGAACACAATTTGTATAATTTGAATTCTCTTGAACTTCTTGTGACTTGTTTTATTTTTCAGAATGTGGTCTATTTTATGTGCACATTTTTTGTTCTTTGCTGCTGTTGGGTGAAATATTTTATAAAATAGGCTGAGTTGGTTGATAATATTCAAATCTCTATCTTTACTTATTTTATCAGTATTGAGAGAGAGGTATTGAAATACCTGAGTATAATTGAAGGTTTATCTATTTCTTCTTGCAGTTTTATCAGTTTTTACTTTGCGTGAGCTCTGATACTGGGTACATGGATGTTTAGGATTATTATGTCCTCTTGGTTCATTCTGAAGATACCGTCTTTATCCTGGTAACAATGTTTGCCCTGAAGCTTACTTTGTCTGATATTAATATAATATGCCAGCTTCCTTTTAAAAAATATTTGCTTACTTTTAAAATTCCAATATAATTCACACATTGCAATGGGCACTGAGTAATGTACAGAATTGTTGAACCTCTGTATTGTACACTTGAAACTAACATAACACTCCAGTCTTCTTTTGACCCCGTTAGCCTGCTGTCTCTTGTAACATCCTTTTACTTTTCACCTATCTGTATCTTTATAAGTAAAATGTATTTCTTTATAACCAGAATATAGTTAGATCTTGCTTTTTTTTTAAAACTCAATCCAGTAATCTGTCTTTTAATTGTGATGTTTAGACCATTAACATTTAGTGTGATTATTGATGTAGTTAAGTTTAAATCAGTGTCCTTCATTCCTTTATGTCTGGTCTCTGGAAAACTATTGTATATTTGACTGTTTTTGGTTGTTTCAGGTGAGAGGCTAAACTCTATCCATCTTGGCTGGAAGTGGAAAGAACAGCCCATGTTTAACACACAGTCCATGTTCATTTGTCCCTGATGGTCTCAAAAGTATCTTTTTACAATTGGTGTATTTGAATCTGGATCCAAATAAGAGATATGTTACATCTGGTTGCATTCTTAAGTTCCTTTTAATCAGAGTACTGTTCCATCTCTTCTCTCCGTGTTATTTATTATTCAAGAAACTTGGGTGATTATGTCTTTGTGGCACTTTTTAACATATTCCTCTTTTCTGCTATATTCCCTGTGAACTGATAGATACAGAGAATATTCATAGAATGTGGTCCATGTTCACTTGTAATACATGAAATTGCCAGTATTTGAGTATTTGCTCCTCATGTCAGTTCTGTGCTGTTGAGCCTCATGCTTCCTGTTGCCTCATGTCAGGAAGCCCCACTTTGAGTGACAAAAATTGGTCAGTGGATTCTGGAGGTCAGCCTGGCCCTCCATTGTCAAGTTTCCTACCTGTTCCCTGATGATTTTGGTCACTGATGTATGTAGCCTCGATCTTTATCTCATTTAGGAGATTGCTCATTAGGAGTTGCAGAAGGAGGTGCTGTTTTTATTCTTTCCCTCTTCTTGCATTTATTAGCTGTGAGTCTTCTGTAAGTAGGAACTTTTCCTCATTAGTGATACGGTTACTCTGAGACACAGTTCATTTAGCAATGGTGGGATGAATGCTTAATTTCCCCCCTTTTAATAACCAGTTTTAAGAATACTTAGTGTCAGTATTCTAGCAACCTCCAAAGAGATCAATGATTTGTGATGTATTTGTGTGTATGTGCATATGTTTGACATATTTCAGTTTGCTGTTTTTGTTTTTGTTGCTCAACACCCCTTTTAGTCCAGCTGGAGACACTTAAAGTTTTTGTCAGTGCTCTGACATTTCCATATGCATCTTTGACAGCTTCTGTTCCCAGATTCAATGTCTTCTATGTTTCCTATTCTAGACCTGGAATTGGCCTTCAAATCCAGGAGCTCTGGAGACTTTCAGTTGAAAATGACACTTAGAGACCACAGTCTGGATGTTAGAGGTGCTCACTGCAAATGGAGAGGCCTGTTTTGTGGATCTGGCTAGGAAAAAATGAAGTTTTTTTTTTTTTTTTTTTTTTTTTTTTTTTTTTTAAAGATTTTATTTATTTGACAGAGAGAAACACAGCCAGAGAGGGAACACGAGCAGGGGGATTGAGAGAGGGAGAAGCAGGCTTCCCGCCGAGCAGGAAGCCCAATGTGGGGCTCGATCCCGGGTCTCCGGGACCATGACCTGAGCCGAAGGCAGTGGCTTAACCAACTGAGCCACCCAGGCGCCGCCAAAAAATGAAGTTTTTAGACAGAAATAAATCATAACTTCATGCTGATATTCTATTCTGAAAGTTTTTGCTTCACTTTATTGTATTTATTTATCTTTCACATTTTTTTAAGAGGAGAGGATGGGTGGGGCAGAGGGAGAGGGAGAGAGAGAGTCTTAAGAAGATGACTTCCCACCCAGCGTAGAGCCCAGCGTGGGGCTTGATCTCACAACCCTGAGATCATGACCTGAGCTGAAATTAAGAGTCAGACGCTTAGCCCACTGAGCCACCCACGCACTCCAGTTTTTGCTTAACTTTAAAACTTTTATTTTTGTATCTCTTCTCTTATATGGGAAGTGTGGCTCCTAAATACATCAGCATACTTTATATATAGTCAAAGTAACAATATCTGTGTTATTACTAATGATATGCTTCCTGGATGCAGTTTAGAATTTTTTTCTATTTTTTTGTTTGGTTTTGTGTGTGTGTGTGTGTGTGTGTTTTTTTGTCCTTAGGCTATATAATTGCATGAAGGAGGATTGGTCAAAATGCTATGTTAAAAATTACTTGGAAATAATTTTGTACATAGTTAAGTTCCTTCGTTTGTTTTTTGGATTCTTAGTGATTTTTAATGTTTTCATAAAACATTAAATGGTCTCATGGTCAACATTATCAAACAAAAGACATTCATAAATGTCTGGCATCTCTTCCCTCCTGCTGCTTCACTCCTCAACTATGGGTACTATTAGTTTTTGGTCATCCTTCTGTTATTTCTTTTGTTTTCTGAAAACATAAGCAAGTGTCCATACCCCCTTTTTACACAGCAGGCAGGGCACATGTTCTCCTGCACCTGCCTTTTTTTTTTAGCTAATGGCATATTCTGGAGCTCACACCATAGCAGTAGGTAGAAATCTTCCTTCCTTTCCCTCTGTGCCATCCTCAGGATGAGGCTCTACCACGATGTTTTTTCCCTGTCTCCTGCCGATCGGGGTTGCGTGGAGGCCCAGGTTAAAGGATCATAGATGATGCTGAAGCCACAGTGTGAACCCAGAACCTCTGTTCCTGACATCGACGGACTCATTCACTGTGGGTCTTTACCCTGCCCTGCATCTGGAAACTGCGAGAGCATGGCGTGCTCCCCATCTATTCTTCCTGCTCTATGGCCATTGCAAACGGGAGGGGGTTAGGCTCCAGGCAGCCGATGAAGCAGGAATGCCAAGCGTAGGCAGGGGACTGTCTGTGTACCATGTCCCCCTCGGGTGTGACGTGAGGTCATGCTGCTGGGCTGAAATCCTGCAGCTTGCCTGGAGGTGGGTGGCTGATGCCAGGTTAGCAAAAGGCTGTGTTCCCCAGCTTCCAAAGTATGACTTGGGGGACCCTCTCCCAGGAAGTCAGGTCCAGGGGTTCATTCACTGCAAGGGGGACATCTTGGATGTACCTTGAAATTGATTTATTCACTGGACAAACTGGCAGGAAGTCTGGTGAGCAGACAATGGCAGAGTGAGGTTGTGGGCACTACTGAAGGGGCATGGAGCTGTGGAAGCCATCGGGCACAGCCCTGTGCAGCTGGTTCTATGTCATGGAAAAGTGGCTGGGCCAGGCTCAGGGTGTCGAGGACTGAGAAAGCCCTCTGGGCGGATCAGGGAAGGCTTTACAAAGGAGCCAGGACCATGTGCAGTGTGCACCCTAAGGACAGGGAGTAACTGGGTGACAGGGAAGGGCAGGTGTGAGGCAGCCTGTACACCCGCTCGGTGGTGCAGGGCTTCCTGGGGGAGGACCGCCCAGCTAGCTGACAGAGACATATACCTTGCCTTCCTTCAGGGCCTTTGGAGCCCTCCTCTCTTCATGGAGCTCCCCAATTCCCAGTCGGTGGCTCCCTGATCCCCCTGGCCCCTCCAAGCCCTTGCTCACTTCTAAATGGAATTGCCTGGGTGGGCCCCTCTGAGTCTCCCTGGAGGGCGGGCAGGAGCAGAGGAAAGAAGGTCACAGAAACTACTGATGATTCTGTTGAGTTGGAGGCCTCTGTGCTTTCGTGTGTTCATTGGAGCATTCATTCATTCATGAGGCCCAGTGTTCTTGGAGATCCTGGGTACAACGTTAAGTATAGGTAGAGGTAGGACGCCATGTGAAGAGTGGAGCCAGGTCCAGAATCTCTTAGTGAGTGTGTGATAGCAGTTCAGAGCAGTGAGGAGGTTCTGGTTGTCGCTGGAATGATCTAGGACATGGGGGCGGGGTGAGTAGGGGGTAGAATCAGGAGGGCTACTGGTGGGGCCCAGCTGCAGACAAGAGGAGCTTGAGGTATAAGCAAGAAGGAAGGAAGGAAGAGGCACCTGTGTGTGTCTGGGCGGGGAAGTGGGCCACGTAATCTAAATGGAAGGAGAAGAGGGGCTACACTGGTGGTTCTCATGTTGGGGCCTATGAACCCTTTGGAAAAGCTCTTGGAAACTCCGACTCCTTAGCAAAAGTTATAAAGGCATTTGCTGTACCATTTGCTTCAACTGTGGGATGTTCCCTGAGCCCTGCAGTGTATCCCAGGTCCCCTGGTGGACAGGCCTGGACTAGATGCTGGGGGCCTGACTCTGGCTATCAGAGGTGCCTGTGGCTGCAGTGGGCCTTCGATGGGTTTCACCAGTGAAGCCTACGAAGAGTGAGAGGAGGAGCCTCAGTTAGCACTGATGGCTTGCCAGGGCAGAGAGGGACTGCCAGGTGGGTGGGCCTGGTACCCGGCGTGATACAGGGTCTGTGTGTCCTCTGCCAGGGACTCTGGTCCACAACAGACTTTCTCCATCTGCATCTAGCTTGAGTTTGAACCCGGAAGCCAATGCTCTTCACCAGTGGACTGTCCTGCTGGCTACCAGGTTAGATGGATGACAGTTAGTCATTTAGTGAATGTGGAAAAGCCTCTGCTCCATTTCAAATGGGGTGTTTCAAAAATCCACACTCATTGACCCTCTTCTGGGGACATGTAGGAAATTTAAGAGGCAAAGAGGAGTATGTATCCAGAAAAGGTCCTCTTCAAGTTGAAAGAGGGCTCTTGAGGCCCCTCATGGACTCTGATAGTGTCCTCCCATGGCCCTTGCTTTTGTCTTGTGGATGCCCTGAGGAAGGGGCTGGCGCTTTTAGTGACTGAGGCATCCTTGGCTTTAATTATTGTTATTAAATTATGACTTTTACATGAAAACAACCACCACCGTTATGAATGATTTTTGTATGTTTTTCTCTCCATTTTCTTTTCAAAATATTTCACTGTCTAACACAATATCCGGCCTATAGTAGATCCCCCAGGAAATGTTGGTTGAATAGGTAGATGGTTGGGTGAATGGGTGAGTGGATGGACAGATAGGTGGGGAGGTAGGTGGGTGGGTGGATGGTGGGTGGATGGGTAGGGGGGTGGATGGGTGCGTAGATAGATGGGTAGATGGGTGGTGGGTGGGTGGATGGATGGATGGGTGCACAGGTGGATGGGTGGATGGATGGGTGGGTGGATGATGGATGGATGGGTGCGTAGGTGAATGGGTGATGGGTGGGTGGCTGGATGGTGGATAGGTAGGTGTATAAGTGGTTGGATGTGTGGATGGGTGGGTGGATTGAGTGGAAGGATATTTCTCATAGCCTTCCACAGTTGAAGACTTTCCCTGGTCTATCTGAAAAGACATCCCAGATATTCATCTCTCTATCCCTTCTGGCCACAGCCACATGCCTCCCATCTTCTCATTTGCTGTCACCCACACTCACTGTGTTCCCAGTGATCTACTCAGACAGTCACAAGATGCTTAGCTTTCCGTGGTTCTGGGAGGTCAGAGCTCCTGACCCCAGGTGCCACCAGCTGGTCAGCATGCCTGAGCCAGGGTCTCCCAAGGACATCCTTATTCTTTCTGGCCCTGGGATGAGCCTATTACGAGGGTTTCATATAATCTCACAGCTCTCTGTGCTAGGTGTTACTCGTATTTCAATCAGTGGAAGTGGCTCAAGGGCACATAGTCTGTACAGACTGGGGGCCAGGATTCAGCTCAGGCCTGCCGAGCCTGGCAACGACCTTGGTGGTTTCCACACATGTGTTTCAGGTTGAGAGTCAGCTGTGTTCCTACATACACACTTGCGCCTCTGGTCCCTGGGCCTGAAACGCAGCAGGCCGTGGGTCTGAGTGGGAAGGGTGATGCCATGTGGTGCTGCAGCTCCCAGCTGGAACACATGACACTATTCTGGGGACTTGCTAAAGGCATATTTCTCCCTCCCTGTGGACGCTGATGAGGCTTCCCTTTGCAGCTAGTGGGGCTGCTGAGCTCAGGGGCCCACACACCACCCCGCCCCCCCGGCTGTCAGGAGCCCTCAGCTCACACGCACGCACCCTGCCATGATGGGGACCCTGTGCAGCTGCCCCACCTGCCAGGAGGTGAGCTCTGTAGCTGTGGGTTGCCATGCGGGGCGACAGGCCCTCTGTGGACTCATTGCCCAGACTTTCCCCCTCAAACTGGATGGCAGGGTTTTAATGTGAAAACTCTCAATGTTGAATTGTTGGGTCAGTATTTTTCAAGTGCCACGAGTTTGATTGAAGTGCTGCTTTGGCTCCCCAGTTACAACTTCTGTCTGAGCGGAAGGATGCAGTCCCAAAGGATACCGAGAACTGAGCTCTGGAAAGTGCCAGAAAGAAGCGTACACCCTGTCGGGAGCTGTGGGTGCTTACCTCCAGGGACAGTCTTTGGAGCAGCCTCCTTCAGGGTCAGACCTGGCACCATCAATGTGATTAAATGGGACACAGAAGTAAAGAAGAGCCAGAGTCTGCTCTGGGTGCCAGGGACCCAAGGGAGAGATATTCTCCTCCACCCAGATAAGGCTGTAGGGCTGGCACATTTTCACCCATTTCTGCTCCACCAGCCTACAGCGTCTCTTCTGTCCCTACACAGAGCCTATGGGAGAGATTTGGAAAGAAAGAAAGAAAGAAAGAAAGAAAGAAAGAGAGAGAGAGAGAGAGAGAGAGAGAGAAGGAAGGAAGGAAGGAAGGAAGGAAGGAAAGAAGGAAGGAAGGAAGGAAGGAAAGAAAGGGAAAGGAGAGGAGAGGAGAGGAAAGGAAAGGAAGAAAGAAAAGAAAGAAAGAAAGAGGGGCGCCTAGGTGGTTCAGTCGTTAAGCTTCTACCTTTGGCTCAGGTCATGATCCAGGAGTCCTGGGATTGAGCCCCGAATCAGGCTCCTTGCTCGGTGGGAAGCCTGCTTCTCTCTCTCCCACTCCCCCTGCTTGTGTTCCCTCTCTAGTTGTGTTTCTCTCTATCAAATAAATAAATAAAATCTTTTAAAAGAAAGAAAGAGAAAGAAAAGAAAGAAAAAAGGAAAGAAAGAAGAAAAGAAAGGAAGGGAAGGGAAGGGAAGGGAAGGGAAGGGAAGGGAAGGAAGGAAGGAAGGAAGGAAGGAAGGAAGGAAGGAAGGAAGGAAGGGAAAAAATAAGAAAGAAAATGAATCAACATTACAGAAGAAGAGTCACCGCTAGAGCTGAGCCAGGTGACTCTTGATCAGGGGTATGGGAGAGGCTGCGTTGCCAAATGTGGCAAACACAAATGGGGAGCCCCGGTTCCATGTGGGTTTTAGGTAAACAACAGATGCAACATTTGGGACAACTTATACTAAAATGTAGTTGCTGTTGTGAAATTCGTACTTACCTGGGGAGAGGACAGTAGGGCAGGAGGTGAGGGGGGAGGGGGATTGGGAATTCCCATCTCCATCTTGGGGATTCTGGGAACCTAGAAGACAAGCAAAGCCAGGAGTGGTGACAATGGAGTGTTCGGTCATTCCTCCTCCCGCGCCTATGCCGGTGCGGCCCGCGGGACAGTGACCTGCGTCATCCCACAGCTCGGCCCCTGGCCTCCAGCCCCCTGCGGGTGAGCTGTGCCGCCTGCTTCCGGCCCCTTAATTGGATGAAGTGTGCAGCTGGGCGCCTGAGGAAGGGAAGGTGGGGCTGCCAGGCAGGGAGGAAAATTAACCTTGGACTCAGCAAGGCCACTGGCTGCTGATTTATTGATTGCCTTGAAATAACAGCCCAATCTAATACAGGCTGACCAAAAGTCAGATAGATAGTAGTTACTCATAGGATTCCTTGTTTCCTCTTTGCCACAGGGCTGGTCTTGGGCTCTGCCACCTTTTGTTATTAGATTACTCAGAAAGTACATTTGTCACCGCCCCACCCCGTTCCCCAGGTGAAGGGACAGGGACGTGGGGGGCCGGATGGGAGGTTGGTGGTGGCAGAGTGGTCCCCAAAGGGCTGGGCCATGAGCCCCCTTCCTGGCCATACAGGAGTGCACTGTGGGCTACATATTTCAATTGTACAGTTTGAGTCCTGGCCAAGGTGTCTGCCTGTGTAATCCCTGCTCTGATCAAGGCATAGAGCATTTCCTTCCCCATAATGGCCTCCCATGCTCCCCTCCCTGCCCCAGCTCCTGGCCCCCCGCCCCAGCAGTCGCTGCTTCTGAGCTGTCTGCACACTAGTGGGTTCTGCCCCGGCTACAGTTTCATGTAAATGGAATGAGGCAGAAGGCACTCTTGCATCTGGTTTCTTTTGCTCAGCATATAGTCTATGACAATTGTCCCTTTGCACAATGGGTCACATTTTGTCTCTGCGCTCCTGATGGTAGGGGCTGAGAGCCAGTGCTGTCATCAGGAGCATCGAATGCTACCTGCTCCCCCATCAGCCTCATTGGACAGCTGGGCAAACAGCTGCAGAGAGAGAGAGAGAGAAACTGGCCTCCTCGAGCATGGAAAGTACACCGGGCAGGTCCGGGGCCAGCATCTATTGCTCCTGGTAATTCCCACTCTATGCTTTCCAGACTGGACCTGCTGGGATGGTCCCAAGCCCCTCGGGCAGAAGTAGGTGCCGCCTTACGTCATTTCTAACTGATTTCAGTGTCCTTTTGAAAGCATTACCCATCAGCTGGGAGGGAAAAAAAGCAATAGTCTTTAAAGCTGTATCTTAAAATCACTTACAAGGAACAAAGTGTGCAAAAGAGGGTATTTGAAAAACAAGTAGCTCATTGGAAGGGTAGAGAGAGGGGACTTCCCTGGGTAGAGGGAGCCCTTGTTGGATCAGGAGTCCAAAGTCATTCTGCGGCTCTTATTTCTGGCTGTGTGACCCCACGAGTCACTCTGAAAGGACTTCTCTTTACCCCTTCGTCTGTACCCTTGGTCAGCTGCTTTGGAGGGTAACCATGCCTTCCTGGGGGCCTTCAGAAGGAACCCTGGAACCCTGTGCATCCCACACAATCTGTCTTGAAGTCTGACCACCCCAGACATCTTCTGGATTTAGGACCAGGCACACTGATGGAAAATCTATCCCATGTCTTGTCTTAGTAGACTCTGAGCTCCCTGGGGGCAGGCCTGCTGGTTTACTGACTTCTTGAGCCTCCTACATATGTCAGTGGGTTGAGTTGGGTTGAATCCTACAAGCAAATGATGTGGTTCAGCTACATAAAAAGCTTTTGTGCATGAAAAGACATTAGAAAGAAGGTGAAGACTGGGGCGCTTGGGTGGCTCAGTTGATTAAGCGTCTGCCTTCAGCTCGGGTCATGATCCTGGAGTCCCGGGATCAAGCCCTGCAATAGGCTCCCTGCTCTGCAGGAAGCCTGCTTCTCCCTCTCTCACTCCCTCTGCTTGTGTTCCCTCTCTAGCTGTGTTTCTCTCTGTCAAATAAATAAATAAAAATCTTTAGAAAAAAAAAAAAAAAGAAAGAAGGTGAAGACTATCCAGAGTGGAAACAGTATTTGTGGATCAGATATCTGATAAAGATCTAGTGTTCAGAATATATAAAGAACACATACAGCTCATTAAGGAAAAGATAATAGACCTAATAGAAAGAATGGCAAAGGACTCAAACAGACTGTTCTCCAAAGACATACAAATGGCCAGGAGGAGCATGAAAAGATGGTTTGTGTCATCCGTTAGTTTGTGGGGATTCCAAATGAGGTGACTTACCACTTCTCACTGAGTAGAATGGTTACAGGTTTGTTTGTTTGTTAAGTGGAAAATACCGACTGTTGGAGGGAGAAATCAGAACCCTTGCACACTGCCGGCTGGCATGGAAAAATGGTGCGGCCACGGTGGAGAACAGCCTGGAAGGTCCTCAATAAGTTAAAAAAATATTTACCGTCTGACCCGGGAATTCCACTGCTGGATATATACCCAGAAGAAGTAAAAACCCATGTCCGCACAAACTCAGACACAGGTGTTCATAGCAGCCTGATCCCTAGTAGCCAAAGGACAGGAATTGCTTGAAGGTCATTGGCGAATTGATAAACAAAACGTGGTCTCCACATGCAATGGGATGTTGCTCGGCCATAAAGTCACACGCGACAACGTGCAGTGATCTGAGGTGAAAGAAGCCAGCCGCAGAAGGCCACATGGTTCTGCTCCTGCTTCTTCTGGAAGAGGGAATCCATAGACACAGAGAGTAGACGAGAGGCTGGCAGGGGCTGGAGGGGGCAGAGCGCCAGCTCCCGGGTCCGAGGCTCCGCTGTGCGCTGATGGCTGTGCAATGACAAAACCCTTTGAATTTTATCCTGAAACGTTTTTTTGAAAACCTTGAACTGGCCACAAGAAATGTGTCTCTGCGGCCCTGCCTCCCTCCCACCAAAAGCCCTGCAGGCCCCCGGGGGGGGGGCATTCAGAGCCCCCACAATGCCCAGTGCTCCCTTTCTGCGCTAGCCTGAGCTTCTGCTGGGGTCAGGAGAGCCCGCCTGCCTGGAGCCAGACCAAGGGCTTGTTTACCTTCCGGGAGAATTGGGGGGGGACCAACAGCTGATTGGCAATTGAGGGGAAGGCCCAGGAGCCACAGTCCTCTTGTCCTTCCTGTAAACTCCAGCCTGTACCCTCTCCCCTCCCCTCCCCGGCCCCCCAACCAGGGTCTGAGGACAGGTCTGGGAGCCTCCTCCAGGGAGAGAGTCAGACAGTCAGTGGCCTTGGGCCAAATCACGGTGGACCCGGAGCCGCTAGTCACTCTCTCACTGATCCAATGCTGGGAAAGGCAAGTGCATGGGGGCAGTGGAGCTGGGCAGCAGGAAGAATAACGGATGAGGTCCTTATGGAGATACTGGCCCCACGAGCCCCCGGGACCTAGTCCTCCTGCAGTCATCCTGGGACCAGAGAGGGCCGGCAGGGGCCTTTGAGACCCTCCATGTGTGGCACACATATATATTCATGTTCAGGGCCCTGACGGGCAGCCTGCTCACATAACCAGACAGCGGGCACCTTGACCCCCAGCTGCTTCCCCTCTAGCATCCCTGGCTGTGGATTTGCCTTTTTGCACCCTGCCTCTGGCCTCTGCCAGCAGGTGCAGTGGGAGCGCCGCCCCCCGCCAGCCTCCAGTGGCAGGTGCAGGGGGAGCCCGTGACGGCTTTTGCACGTGGGGAAGCTGGGCCGGTGGAGACAAGCAGAGCCCACTGTTCACTGTGCTCCATGTAAGCTGTTGAAGGTTGAGAGTCTAGATGGGATTAGTATGAAAAACTGAAAAAAGGAGTCTGTGGCTAAAATAAAAAACTTGGAAGTCTGTGCCCGGTGAGGGACTGGGGAGGCAGGGGTGAGGGTGTGGGTTGCCCCTTTGTGGCCTCCCCCTCCCCCAGGGAGTGAGAACATCCTGTAGGCACGATGTAGACCCCAGGTCTGGGCTGTCTCCTTGGCAGCTCCCGTCTATTTCCAGCAGCTTCTCCTCCTCTGTATCCTCGAGGTCCGAGGTGGCCGTTGGGAATAGTGTCTGGCGGGAAACTGACTTTGCAGCAAGGCCCGGAGGCTGATGTGAGCCCTGCTCCGGCTCGGGTGCGTCTTCTGGGCTTGGGTATCTTTCCGCTGTTCCGTGTGTGTTGTGTGCTTCTAGAAGGACCACACGGTCCACCCGGACAGGACTAGAGGTGCGGAAATCCCTGTGGGGCTGTCCTGAGCTCCACATGCACCTACTCCGTGTAACTCTCCCTGCTTGGCTTGGGGACCTGGCCCCCACTTCCATGTTGCCCTCCAATTCTCCCCAGCGAACATCTCATGTTGCCTCATTTCTCTTCCGCGCCGTTTAGGTTGCAAGATGGGAACAGAAAACCCGCCGGCTGAGCAGGGCCTTCCGATCCCCCTACCTGGCCTGCTACTCCCTGGGCGCTGCCATTTTGCTCCTGAACATCTTGCGCTCACACTGGTAAGCACCCTCGGGCTGCCCAGCCGGAGACCGTATTCATCGTTGGCACCCACCATGTGTGAAGGGGCGGCCGCTGCTGGCGGTATGAGGCAATCCACCGACATGCAGGGAGCACTGGGTCTGCACCCCGGGGAATTCTCTCCAAGCCTTCCTGTCACAGCCAGTCACCCTTCCCTCTCTGGGCCAGCAGGCTCCTGTTGGCAGAGGATTCCTCGTGGCCTTAGGAGGGGAACAGTGCTTGGGGCCCGGGCGCGAAGAAGCAGGGTGGACAAGGCCAGGTGGTCCCCAGGCTCACGTCCCCCAGGCTCAAAAGTGTAGAGAGCTGCTGCAGGAGTCCCCTCCAGGAAGGGACGGGGCAGAAGGCAGGTGACACCTGGGGACCAGGGCCTCACCCACGCTCAGGCTGTGCCAGCGAGCTGCTCATCTCATCTGTAGACTTGACGTACTACCTTTTTGCCACCCAAGAAAGAGGACAGAGCTGGCAAACTCCTTCTAGATGATGAAGCGCCTCTTCATGCTCAGATAAGGGGCTCAGCGGCCTGCAGGCTGAGGGCTGTGGAAGGGCCTGGAGAGCTCTGTCACAGGTGGCCCAGCCCAGCCTGGCTGTCCCTGAGCCTTGGGTCCTCCCTCCTCGGTTTCGTGAGAACCACAGTGGGTGGCTCGCTGGCTTGTGGACTGAACGTGGTCCACACACTTCTTTAAAAAAAATGGAGACAAGGCACAGGAGAATCGCCATCCTTGCCTTGTCATGACAGATGAGGAGCTCTGGGGGCCCCAGCCCCCACCTGGGAGTGGCCACCGGGGAGCCGAGTGGCAGCTGGTCCGCAGGGTCCCCTGTGAGCCCTGGGGTGAGTGGGGGAGGGGTGTGCGGGGCGCCCTTTCTCTTGCCTCCTCTCTGGTCAGACCTGGTCTCTCCTCCTTCGTTAGCCCTTGGCGTCTACAGCACCTCGCAGAGCCCTACCGCACCGTGTGTGCAGAAACCCCACTCTTGCAGGGCCCTGAGGCTGTCTGTTGGTGCACCCTCACATGACAGTGAACACTGGGAGCCCGGCTGACCCCTGACCCCTGCGAGAGAGGTCACAGTGGGGCTTGGTGCTGAAAGCTGAGGAGTGCTATAAAAATGGAAATGAGAGGCTCACTCTGTGACCCTGTCCCTCTGTCCCCTGCGCCTCCCCCGGACTGTGGTCGTGGTGCCAGGTTACAGTGAGCCCTGGCTTCCTTCCTGCTGCGCTGTCCCATGGGAGGTTGCTGCTCGGGATGCTGGGGAGAGAGGGGCTGGCCCACAACAGGCCTGGGCCTGTCCTGCCTGCCGCGGCCCGTTGTGGCCTCCCAGCTGCAGGATCCTCAGCTGCCCAGCAGGAGAAGCCCCTCCTGGCGGGGCCTCCCTGGGCCTGGTCTGCCTCTACCCCTGGGACCTCGGTTACCTGGTTCTTGGCGTCCTCAGGGCGGCTCTCTGGACTTGAACACACTTCTGTCCCTTTTGTGAGCTGGGCATGGAGTGGGGCTCACTTAGCAGAACTAGGGGTCAGCTGTCTCGGAGCAGCAGACCTGGGTCAAGTCCCGATCTTGTCAGCGGGCAGAGACTCACGTGTACATTGCCACTCTTGTAACCTTTTGTTTCTGGACCCTACCACTCTTGGCCCTGACCAAAGGGCTCCTATGAAAGGAGGGGCTGCCTCCTTCTCGTGCCTGTGTATGCCCAGTGATCCTGTGGTGTCCCCGGCCTGGGGGGGGGGGGCTGTGGCCACACCTGGCAGATGGTGGGAAAGAAGGCGCCACGAGGCTCTCAGGGCCAGGACAGCGGCTTCATGTACCAGGTCGGGTTTTTGATTGGCAAGTGGCTACTCTGCTGTCCTGAACTAACCTCCCTCACCGCGCCGCTGAGAGAAACCATCACCTCGGTTCCTGCAGCCGAGAGAAGGTACGCGGAGGGACGGGGTGTGGAGAAAGGCGCCCTCCTAGCGGAGAAGCTGTGTGGGCGGCGGCCAGGCCCTCTGTGTCTGCTCTGGGTGCGAGGCTGACGTTCTGGCTTGGCTGCCCCATACCTTTGGGTCATCCGTGCTGCGTGCCAGCCTTCCTCTGCCCCCCCCGTGGGGTCCTTACCTCAATGACTGAAAACCCAGCTGTCCGGGAGACCCCGCAGGCCTCCTCCTTCTTCCCAGCTCCTGCTCTGGCTTGCAGCCCAGCCCTGTTAGCTTCTTTCCAGCTCAGCAGATTCTTCTCCCTTTGCTTTCTTCACTTAGGAGCCTTTGTGCACAGGGCCCACAGACCCTCTCCCCCTCCAGAATGAGTGAATGACTGACTGAATGAATGAATCTCTTTCCATCTGTGTTCTGCCTCCCAGCTGGGTGTTGGACTCATTAGGTGTTGGCAAACTATGCTCTCGAGGCCCAACTCCGCTAGCCACCTGCCTTTTTATGTCTCACAAGCTACGCTAAAACCTCATATAAGTGGAATTACGCGGTATTTGTTCCTTTGCGTCTGGCTGATTTCCTTTAGCAGTACGTCGTCAGGGCTCCTCCCTGTCAGAGCACGGTTCAGAACTTTCTTCATGATGCCAAGCAAAGTAAGCTAGACACAGGACTCATCCTGTGTCATTCCGCTTACATGTGAGGTCTAAAAAAACCCCCAGTGTATAGAAACAGAGAGTCGTTTGTGGTTGCCAGGGTTCCGGGGGGCAGGGTGCAGGCAACAGGGAGATGTTGGCCAGAGGGCACGGACTTCCAGTTAGAAGGTGAACAACTTCTGGGGAATCAAGTGCACAGCGTGGGGACGATTGTTAATATTGTCTCGTACACTTGAAAGTTACTGAGAGAGGAGATCTTAGGAATTCTTCATGTGTATACAAACACACATACACATGCACGTTGACTGTGTCAGGTCATGCACGCTGACCAACCTTATTGTGGCCATCATTTTATAATATATAGAGACATCAAGTCATCATGTTGTATATCTTAAACTCACCCAAAGTTATATGTCAATTCGATCTCAATAAAACGGGGACAAAATAAAAGCACTTTAATTTTTTTTTTTTTTTTTTTTTAAGAATGTGCTTCTAGGGGCACCTGGGTGGCTCAGTCGTTAAGTGTCTGCCATTGGCTCAGGTCTTGATCCCGGAGTCCTGGGATCGAGCCTCGAATCGGGCTCCCTGCTCGGCGGGAAGCCTGCTTCTCCCTCTCTCACTCCCACTGCTTGTGTTCCCTCTCTCCCTGTGTCTCTGTCAAATAAATAAATAAAATCTTAAAAACAAACAAAAGAATGTGCTTCTGTAGTAACTGTTTAGGGAACCATACCATTTCCCACAGCTGCTGTACCATTTCCCCTGCCCATCCGCGGTCCACAAGAGCTCCCATTTCTCCACATCCTTGCCAGTGTTTTTTCTTTCTTCTTTTTCTTCTCCTTTTTTTATTTTTTTGAGGGTGGGGCAGGGGTGGAGGGAAAAAGGAGAGAGAGATTCCCAAGCAGGTTCCACGGTCATCGTGGAGCCCAACGCGGGACTCGATCTCATGGCCCTGAGTTCAGGACCTGAGCCAAAATCAAGAGTCAGACCCTCAACTGACTGAGCCCCCCAGGCTCCTGTTACTATTTTTTGATAATGGCCATCCTTAATGGAGTGAACTGTTTTGATTTGCGTTCCCTGGAGTATTTTTTTTTCATGTGCTTATTGGCCATCTGTCTGTATTCCTTTGAGAAATGTCTATTCAAGTCCTTTGCTCATTTTTTAATCAGGTTGTCACTGTTGAGTTGTACAAATGGTTATGTTTTTTTTTTAATTTTTATTAAGATTTATTTATTTATTTATTTGAAAGAGAGAAACACAGCCAGAGAGGGAACACAAGCAGGAGGAGTGAGAGAGGGAGAAGTAGGCTCCCCGCTGAGCAGGGAGCCCGATGCGGGACTCGATCCCGGGTCTCCAGGATCATTACCTGATCCCAGGGCAGTCGCTTAATGACTGAGCCACCCAGGCGCCCCAAATAGTTATGTTTTAAATGGTTCTATGAACCTTTTACAGGATAGCGCAGGTTTTCCCTGTCAGCCTTCAAAGCTGAAAATATTTATTCTCCAGCCTTTTAAGAAATAGTTTGTCAACCCCTGGGCTAGTTGGTGACTGAGGCCCCTTCTAGCACATTCAGATGCTTAATTTTATGATTTTCCATATTGGGTGTCAGCAGACTTTTTCTGAAGGGCCAGATTGTAAGCATTTTTGACTCGAGGGCCACAGAATCTCTGTTGTGATTCCAGAGACAGTATGTCAGCAGTAAAGAAATGGCGCATGCCTGAGTTTTAATAAAACTGAATTGACGAGAACAGTGGGCAGGGCCAGATTGGGCCACAGTTTGCCGGCCCCTGCGCTCCATGAAAGGAAAGTTTCATTGCTGCCTTTGGATATCCGAGTGGAGGGATTGTGAGTCAGAACAGCATGGGGAAGGGGCAGGTGCCCTGGGCTGCTTCAGCTCTGCTCCCGATGGGCAGACCTCTGTGCTCCACTCGGGAGCCTGGGGAGCCTGTAGGAAGTCGGTAAAGGAAGACTCCAGAAGGAGGCAGAACGCTCGAGGGCCCCAGGTCCCTAGTTCCCTGATGGGGGTGCCTCCTTCCTCCAGGCCTCCAGCCCAGTATTGTGGCTTCCTAGCAGACCAAGGGAACAGGCCCCCCGGCAGCCCGCTGCAGACACGTTATACAGGGGCAAAGAGCTCCTTGGCTCATTCTTGCATCTGGAGCCAGGGGAGAGCTGGGAAGAAGTCCCCCCTCCCCCCATGCCCAGCTTCTTACAGCCTGTAGCTCCTCAGCTCTTCTTCCTTCCAGGTTTCTCAGTATTGGCATTGGCTTGTGTCTGCCTTCCGGCCCATGACTTTTCTCCTGGTTGGACCGGCCACACCAGGAAGTTTCTGGGAGGAGAGGGATCATGATCGCAGGCAGAACCATGTTGTCTGCTCACTTTTCAGATCAGCGGGCACTTACCCTCTTCCCCAGGTCTTCTCCCACTTGTCCTTCCCTCTGCCAGGGGTGATGGTGGCTGTGGGGTTCCCAGAAGATGCTTGTGAGAATCCTGGCAAGACCAGTTCCACCTGCAGCCTTCTGCCATTCCCGCCCCCTTATTTTCCCAAGCACCCTTTTTCATATGTGCCTTCATTCGTTTCCTAGAGGTGTGTTTTCTTTTTCTTTTGTGGTAAAATACATACAACAGGAAATTCAGAGTGACTGAATTTTAGAACGTATGGGTCGGTGACATTTAGAACACTTGTGCTGTTGTGCAACCCCTTTTGTCTAATTCCAGAACTTCTCCACGCCAGATGAAAACT
>PITA01005406.1:0-111124 GCA_004023965.1 Spilogale gracilis
GAGCCTGGTGGTGGGTACTGGGGACACCTAAAGCGTGGAGCACTGGGTGTGGGGAATGGGGAATGAATCTTGGAACACTGGAAAAAAAAATTTTAGTAACAATAAAAAAAAAAAGAATTATTGGAATCCCCAAAGGAGTTGAGAGAAGCCTAGAAGATATAGTTGAACAAATCATGGATGAAAATTTCCCAAATCTGGGGAATGAAACAAATGTTCATGTCCTAGAGGCAGAGAGGACACCCCCCCCAAGATCAATGAGGCCAGAAAAACCTCCAGGCATATAATTGTGAAATTCATGAATCATAAAACCAAAGAATATGTCTTAAGAGCAGCTAGGGGGAAGCGATCCCTTACGTATAGAGGGAGGACCATCAGAATAACGTCAGACCTAGCCACAGAAACCTAGCAAGCCAGAAAGGGCTGGCAAGACATATTCAGGAAATTACATGACAAAAATATGCAACCAAGGATAATGTACCCGGCAAGGTTGAATTCAGAATGGAAGGGGACATAAAGAGCTTCTGGGACCACCAAGGTCTAAAAGATTATGCAACTACCAAGCCAGCACTACGAGAAATACTAAGAGGGGTTCTATAAAAGAGAAACGAACCCAAGAGTGACACAGAACAGAAATTTACAGGGGTAATCTATAGAAACATGAACTTAAAATGTGTGTTGATTTTTACCCAGTTGCAATACTATTGTATAAGCATTGTAAGCATGTAAGGCTAATACGCTACAAACACGTTAACTGGTTATTGAGCTTGGAATATTTGCATAATTGAGGTTTAATCATTTTTTAAAGCAATACTTGCACATAATAAAAATGTAAACAGTACAGAAAGGTAAAGACTGGCAGTAGGTTCCTCTCTACTCTCAGGCTTTGTGTTCCTCTCCACAGAGCCTGTCATTAGTTTCTTTTTTTTTAAATTATTTTTTAAAGATTTTATTTATTTATTTGACAGAGAGAAATACAGCCAGAGAGGGAACACAAGCAGGGAGAGTGAGAGAGGAAGAAACAGCCTTCCTGCCAAGCAGAGAGCCCAATGCAAGGCTGGATCCTGGGACTCCAGGATCATGACCTGAGCCAAAGGCAGAAGCTTAACAGCTGAGCCACCCAGGCACCCTCTCCATCACTAGTTTCTTATGTAGTCTTATAGAGACATCTTAGGGCCAGACAAATACATACACACACATACACACACGTAACATAGACTCTGTGTGTGTGTGTGTGTATAAATAAGTACAATATTTACCATCGATACAACCAATTGGACAGAAGGCTTGTGGCATTCTGGGAGTACCAGAGTTCCTCACATGCATTCCTTGCTTTTTCACATTGATTTGCACTTTGCTTTTTTCATCTAGTAATATGACTTGGAAATCTCTCCACATCAGCTCACATTGAGCGCTTCATTCTTCTCAACAGTGCTATATTTTAACCACTTCCTACACAGGCATCTTCAGGCTGTTCCCAGTCTTTTGTTACTATAAACAATGCTCTAACAAGTATCCTTGCACAGTGTGAAGTTATCTGTAGCATAAATGTCCCGATGAGGAATTGCTGAGGAAACAGTGTATGCATATAAAATTAAGGTTGATATTATTATTGTTTACTATTTTTATTCCCACCAACAATGTATGTGAGAGCATATTTCCCACAGTTTGTCCAGCTCAAGATATCTTAACCAGTCTGAAGGGTGAAAAACGGTGTCTCAATTTAAACTGCATTTAATCTAGAAACATTTTGAACTGTTGCTTTTGCATGTCTTTGAATAAACTTTTTCTCTGTAATTGGACAAGCAAGCATCATCCAGGAACCTGAATGTGAGGTGTGCTTGAGTCTTGCTTGATGGTATGAAAATACAGGAGAGCAGGGCAAGAGAGGGGCTCATCTTCCTACTTCGGATCAAATTCCAGCTACCCTTGCCATCTCCCAGCGAAACCCGCACATCTGCAGAATCAGGCAGAGTTGCAGAAATAATAGAAGGGGGAAAACATTTTAAAGACAGTCTGATTTGCTGAGGAGAGGCTTCTAGAAACCAATATTTTTATTCACTGTTTTTTGTTATTTCTGCGTTCCATTAAATGGCAGGAAATCTTGGGTACCCTGCCGTTCCCATTGGAGGTAGTTAGGGAAACTCAGCGGAATTGAACCTGTGTTTTAAGAATTTTTTCGGAGAAAATGAGAATACGCTGTGAGGCAAGCTCTGTTCGGCAGATTATTCACCTCTCCCTACCCCATTCATTGTTTAGTTGGAGGAACTGGAGTACGTGCGTCTGAATAAGATGGTCAGATCAGGCTATTCAACGTTCCACGCAGAGACCTCGCACAAACCAAGCAAAATACGTTTCGAAGAGAAAAATACAGAGGTACTCTCCACGCCGAAAAAAATCTTGATCCTCCTCACCATAGGTAAGAAAGGAATCTGTATTGCTGCAAAAATCTATGTCCATTCTCGCAGGATCCTATTCCATCCTCTTTTAATAAGCTTTAGATGTTGAAAAAGTAGGAAACAACGCTTAGTGAGGTTAACACCTAAGTGCACAGCGCAAATTTAGATTTGGGCCCGACGCTGTGCAATCCAGATTTGCACATCGAGTCCCACCCCTACCCAGGCAGGGGAAGTCCCCGCTTTTATCTCCAGTTGTTTTAAAAGCAAGCGTTTTTTAAACCCCCAAATCCTGCTCTTTGTGTTAGCCTCCTCGGAGTTGCCCTTCCGCAACCTACCGACTAGGGTAGAAAACACCGCGAGGGTGCCCCACCGCAGCCCGCCGGCGGGGGCGAGGGGAGCACCCCGCCAGCTCCGGATTTCCGAGCCCGCGGGGCGAGGGGGGAGGCTCGTCAGCCGCCACTCCCCAGCCCCGCTGCCGAGCTGGATCCCGGCGCAGGGCCCCTCTCCAGCGCCCCCTCCCCGGCGCGCTGCGGCTGGTGCTCCCCAGCGCCCCGCCTGACGCTGCAGCTGGGCCGGCGATTCGCCATTGGATTAAAAATAGCAGCGTCCCCCACACCCCCGCCCGCTTGCCCCAGGCCCCCGGTGCCGGTTCCCGCCCCGCGGCCCTCTCTGCCCGCCAGCCCCAGCTCGGCTCCCGTCGCCCGCGCAGCCCGCCGCCGCTGCCGCCGCCGCCGCTGCCGCTGCAGGGCAGACCCAGCGCTCCCGCCCGACCCGGCTCGGCTCCGCTCGGGTGCACGCCGCGGCCATGCAGCGCCGGGGCGCCCTGTTCGGCATGCCGGGCGGCAGCAGCACCAGAAAGATGGCTGCAGGAGACATCGGCGAGCTGCTGGTGCCTCACATGCCCACGATCCGCGTGCCCAGGTCGGGGGACAGGGTGTACAAGAACGAGTGCGCCTTCTCGTACGACTCCCCCGTAAGTGAGGCTCGGCGGCGTTCGCGGCGCCTCGGGGGAGGGTCGCGGTGCCAGCGGCCTGTGGCGGCCGCGAGCGGCGGAACTGGGCGGCACGTGAAGCTGGGGGAGAAGATGCGCAGTGGCAGCCGGGGACCTCCTCCCCCGGCGGCGGAGTTGGCTCGGGGGCACTGCAGTTCGGCAGACGCCGAGTGAGCGCCTTCCGCGTGCGGGGCGCTGCTTTCCCCGAGGCTGCTGCAGCTGAAGACTGGGTCGCCGCGGGGTTTGCGCCGCCAGCCTCACGAGGCTGACAGGGCCCCAGTTCCCAGCCGCCTGGCCCCAGCCCCGCCACCGTTTGAAAGATAGATCCAATCCAAGAGTTCCTTGAGCTTAACTGCACGTTGCGGATGGTTTGCGTCCTCCCTGGGGGCGAGAGCGGGGGGCGGCTGGGTGGACCGCATCGATTCCCCCCTCCCTCCACCCCCGGACACACACAGCCCTTCTCTTTTTGGGACCATTTGCTTTGCCCAGCAATTCCCACTCCTGGACAATTCGGATTTCCTCGTTGAGCTTTTCTTCCTCCAGTTTCTATTGCTCCCCGCTCCTTTTCTTCCCGTTAGAATGTCAGAAGAAACCTTAGGGGCCCTCCAATTGGGCGACAGAAATAGGAGTCGCCTGGATTATTAGGTTTTTCAGTCATTCCCCTTACTCCTCTACGTGAATCGCCTGGGCTGAAACGCATTCGTATAAATTATTAAAAGTTTAGCTGCGGGCCGTGACCTGAGACTGGAGGGGGGAAGTTAGGACAGATCACCGCCTTCCACCCCGGGCGGTTCGTGGTGTTTTTCACCAGGTGGCATGTATGTGTGCGACAAGGAAAAGGAGGGTGAATGTCCCTTTCTAGAGTCAGATGGGCTTCAAAGTGACTCAGCTGTCTGGCGTTTATCATGTCTTTTTGAGGACCAGGTTATTTTTATCCACCCACTTTAGATCTCATGTGTCACCCGGCAGATCTCAGTGCAACCGGGAGATGCATGGATTAAAGGGACTGAGGCAGGTTTCAAACAATAGTCTAACACATTTTACATTATGTAGAGTATTGTTGGAGGGAGAAAAAAAAACCCAAATGAGGCAAAATTTCCAAAGTACCCTTTATTGTCTGCTAGGTTGATGCTGGCTGATTTCAAAGCATTTTTGTTTGTTGTACATTGGAGTCCCAGAATTCGTATCCTCTCTACCATCCGGTTTTTCTTTCATGTTAATTTCGGATCATTTGGGAGATAAAAATTTCACTTTTTTGATTACTTTCTTTCAAAAGGTCTAACTGGAATGAGGCAGTTGTGTTTAAATACTTAGCATATTATGATCACACTACTTAAAGTAACTGTCAGCAGTGTCATTAGGTCATATTCTCCACAAAGTATTTGAAAATGCCATTTTCAGATTTTGTGTCCAGTGATGAGCAAGTTCCTGCTGGTAGCGCCTAAGTGTGGAGAGGGCTGATGGTCTTAACTAACTTAAGCAATCTACAGATTGTGAAGTCCAGGAAAAAGAAAGTGGTTTAGTCTTTCAGGATAGTACAACGTATAGAGTGGGTAAAACTACTTTTTCTGTGTTTGATCGGGATTGCTCTTCAAATTCATCTTACAAGCTTTGTTATTGGAAACCTTTACCATATTATATAGTATGTGGCAGGTGTGAAATAAAGCTGATTATTTTAGTTCACTTCCATAAATAGTTATTGGGAGTTAATGGTGTGCCAAACACTATTCTAGAAGCATCATGTCCAGTGTAAAATGAGGATTTCATTGATATCACAGTAGTTCCTTGGGGAGACTGGGCTTATTTACAAGGCCAATGAATCAGTATATTTCATTATCTCTGAGGAGAAAGAGAAAGACGGTTTTGTAAAAGCACAGTGTGTGATTATGGGAGATCTTTCTCCCATGGTACTTAACTTAACACTTCATTATGAATCAGATGAGCGTTCTTGAGCACCTACTAGGTGTCAACTCATACATGCGGAGTTGTAAGAACCATACAGAGTAAAATCCATGGGTGCCAAACACCCCAGAGACTTTAATCTACAAGTTCCACAGGATTGTGGTAGAGGGAAGACCAAAGCCATGTGAATGGGAAAAAAAATCATTGGATAATTTTGAGAATGGCCATAGGTAAAGATGGATAGAAATAGAGAAGACCAACATCTAGAAAGATAAATCACATGTAGGCAAACACATAAAGTGTGAATATATTCTTTTAAAAATTAATTAATTAATTAAACAAAGAGAGATCACAAGTAGGCAGAGAGGCAGGCAGAGATAGAAGAGGAAGCAGGCTTCCTGCTAAGCAGAGAGCCGGATGTGGGCCTGGATCCCAGGTCCCTGAGATCATGACCTAAACTGAAGGCAGAGGCTTTAACCCACTGAGCCACCCTGCCTGGGGAGGCCACTCTGGTGCTAAACATGCCCCTTTCCCACCCGGCTGGAGGTGGAGAGCTGATCTTATGCCTTGAATATATTCTTCTTATTTGCTGGTAATGTACTGGGAAGAAAAAAATTGATTTAACTAGTAGTGAGGTCAGAACCAAGTGGGGAGTAGAAGATTAGGGCCTTGAATAGCTACAACAAGAACTTGTTTTAATATGGTCAGTTATGGAAAACTACTATAAGTTACGTGACTTAAAGTGGTGTTAGAGGGAGATGGAACTGATCATTTTTTATTACAGATCTACCATGTCGAAGGCCTGGTGTGAACAGCTTTGCTATTCCTTACCTGTGTGGGTATGAGGATTGAGTGGAACTGTATGGTAACTCATTTCCGTGTCCCTCTCCTTCCTTCCTGCCTTCTAGGGCTTAGCACAGGGCAAATGGATGCTCAGTGACACCACCGGATGAGTGAGCATTTGTGCTTTTTGCCTACCAATTCATCCCAATTTCAACGCAGGCCCGCCTTCTCACCTTGACCTGTAGGTTCACCTCTCCGTGACATGGCTTATCTTACAAGGTGTTTAATGGGACCTTCCTGGAAAGTGAGTCCTTTGCATCTTTATCCCCTTCAGCTGGCTCAGCATCTATATATGAATGATATAGATATAGACATAGATATACCAGGAGCCCAACTAATGCCTAGGAAATGTACAAATTACTGTCGTTACAGGTTCTGAAAATGCTAAGGATACAACATATGGCAAACACTGTGAAAGGAATCATGCGGGCTTATCATGTGGGATGTGGTGACTTTATTGACTGTGGGGGACAGAGTGTGAGAGAGAGCCAGACTGGCAGAGTTCAACCCCAGCTCTGTCTCCTAGCTGTGTAACTTCTCTGTGTTCCATGTTTTTCATCTGTAAAATGGGGGCAATAATAGAACCTACCTCATAGGGTTGTTTTGTTGAATAAATAAATTAATTTTAAAGTATGCCCGGACAATTTATAATCACTCTATGAAGAAAAGAGAGATATAAAGAGAGTCAGTCATGGGGTTGTAAGTCCAAGTGTTTGATTGTCTGGGGTTATATAGAAAGTTTGGTGTGGTTACATGGAGACATCGATCCACACTTTTTCTCACAAGGCTTCCCTTTGTTCATTTAAATGTACTCTGTCCTCCCACATCCCCTCACCTTCTAGGCTGCCAGCTCCGGGGACGTCAGTCTCTGGGTCTTTTGGGGGAAGACTCATTTCCTTTTCCAGAACCACCCTCCGGTCTTGATCATCTTCTGTTTGAGACTTCATCTTGAAACATCTGCTAGATGTGAAGCCTTCTACCAAGGTTTAGGATCAGGGAGAAGCTAGGCCACTCTGGTGCTAAACATGCCCCTTTCCCACCCGGCTGGAGGTGGAGAGCTGATCTTATGCCTTGTTTTAGCTGGGGTCAGCTGAAATACTGAGACAAGGGCTTACTGTAGGTAGTTTACTTTGGGAAGGTATCCCAGGGAACATAAGAGGAAGAACATCCAAGGGACAGAGGGGAGGAAGGAAAGCCAATTCAAGAGTGAGTTATTGAACCGGCTGCCATGATGGACCTCTAGTGCTCAGTCAGGCCAGGGACCCCTGGGGAACTGTTGAATGTGCCTCCATATCCTCCACCTGGGACATGGTCTGTTGGACAAGGGTGCTTCAGGGATGAAATGCCCTCACTCTTCCAGGTTTGTATTTGTGCCGGAGGGGCTTCCTGAGAAGCCTTCCCGGCCAGTAGCTGCTAAGAAAGCTTCCAGTGCAGTGAGATGTGGATGTCTGGCCACACCTGCTGTGACAAGCAGCCACACACACCAAAAAGGTGGCCCGAGGGGATGTGACACCAGCATAAGCAGTCCCTCACACCTCTCCTTTCCTCCCAGCATCAGGTTTTGTAAAAAGGAGTTTTTTCCCATTCTCTGAAGCTCTGCTATCCCTTGGCAATGTTGGTTCTCCACATTCCCCTGTAAAACTCTGGGGGCTAGGGCTTCATGGTACTGGCTGGTTTACTGGGAAAGGCTTTGAGATCATTTACTTGTAGGAGCGACTCGTGTTAGAGGCTCACTACTGTAGCGGTGTGCATGCTACCTTCTAGGTAGTGAGACTTGCATCATGGTGCTTACTTGTGGGGGAAAAATAATTTCATTTGGGGAATCTATGTGGAAAAATCTTCCTCCTAAGGGATCAACAGATTTAAGATAGTAAAACATTTACTGTTTCTTTTCCCTTTGAAGATATAAACTTAAACTCATTCTAATTAGTTTCACATATTAAAAGTTCCTTTCCAAAAGCAACTAACTGAAATTTTTATAGCAAGGAATCTCGAGATTTTTGGGGCCCCTGAATACTCTTACATATTTTCTTTTTAAGATTTTATTTATTTACTTGACAGAGAGATAGATTACAGGTAGGCAGAGAGGCAGGCAGAGAGAGAGGAGGAAGCAGGCTTTCCGCCGAGCAGAGATCCCGATGCGGGCCTCGATCCCAGGACCCTGAGACCATGACCTGAGCTGAAGGCAGAGGCTTAACCCACTGAGCCACCCAGGCGCCCTACTCTTACATATTTTTGAGGATGCCAGAGACCTTTTATGTAGTTTCTGCCTATTGATGTTTAACCTGTTAGAAATTAAGACTGAGAAAAATTTAAAACAACTTCCATTCTGTTCGCTGTTAGAGTGATGGTGTCAGGAGTTGTCATGCAGACTCCTAAGAATGCTTTTATATGCTCAGGAGAGAACAGCAGTGGAAAAGGCAGATAAGTTCTTGTTCTGAAAATAGTTTTGGCCTCGCAGATGACTTGAAGGGCCTTGGGGGCATGACAAGGTTTCCAGGTCATACTTTGAAAACCAGAGTTCTAGAGTGTGGGCATAACCAGTTACTCCAGTGACACATCCCACCTGCATTGTGGCTTTTATGGGTTCACATTTTCACATTTGTGCTGATTGAATAATTAGTTGTTAATCTTAGCTCAACTATAGATGTCATATGTCTCATGTACGTTCTTTTATAGGCAAATTAAAGTTTAAAGAGACCTTTTGAAAAAAATTGCAGCTACTTTGCTGGGAATCATTGGCCTTTTTGGAGGTGAGATTTCCTTATTCTGTTGACTTCTGAACTTCATGGAAGGTGATCTGGCTGGGCTATTTCTTCAAGAACCTTAAATTTTAGCATCCTGATTTTTTTCCTTTGGCCACTGGATCGGAGACTTTTGTCATCTTCTGCCTGGAAAGTGAAAGTCTGTCTGCCAATACTGGGGGAGCAGGGAACTGAGTGGGAGGAGAGGATGAGAGTGGTCTGAGCACCTCGATATTGGATGTGGCCGGATACGGTCTCCTGGTTCTCAGCCTTACCCCTGTTTTGTTAGGCCTCCCATATTGTGGGGGATGGGAACCTGCATGCTATAGTTGCCTGAATCTTTTGACAGGAGGATTCTTTTTTTTTTTTTTTTTTTTAAGATTTTATTTATTATTTTGAGAGAGTGCATAAGACGGGGAACATCAAAGAGAGAAGCAGGTTCCCTGACTCCTTCTTTTAAAGATTTTTATTTATTTGTTTGAGAGAAGAGAGAGAAAGAGAGCACAAGGAGGGAGCAGCAGAGGGAAAGGGGAGAAGCAGACTCTCCGCTGAGCAAGGAGCCTGATAAAGGACCTCATCCCAAGACCTGGGATCATGACCTGAGCCAAAGGCAGATGCTAAACCTCCTGAGCCACCCAGGTGCCCCAGACCGAAGGATTCTGATTTCTGTTCTGCCAGTGAGAGTTTCAGAAGGAGAAGCCACATTGTTAATGTAACAGTGGCCTGTGCCAGATGTGGGATTTTCCTGTCAGCTTCAGAATCTCATTCTGGGACTCAAGGCCACCCCAGCCATGGGGAATTGTGATCATCTATGCAGTTTCTTATGATACTTGTGCATCTGGATTTCCTGAACATGAGTGCTAATTTCTCTGACCTCGGCTCTCATAGCTCTAACCATGATTACGTTCCCTCTAATTCGCTGTATTAAATCCTTTCCTGCCTGAAAATACCTAGAATAGTTGGCATTTTTGTTCCACATCTGGACTGATACACACATTACACACACTCCTCTAAGTCTCTGTGTATTCAGAATGGAACCCCTGTTCCCAACTGAGCTCCTTCCCCCACAGACCTGAGTTCCCATGTTTTCCCCTGTTCTAGAGAATAAATCTCCAGTGGTTTCCTGTGTGGGAGGGTCTACTGCAAGTGGAGGAGGGATTTGAGGCTCTTATTGCTACCTAGATGGATTTTCAAACCTTCCTTCTTGAGAGCGAATTCTCTTTTCACTGCCCTGCATTGTTCTTCCTTCCATCTCAGCTTCCAGAGTTACCTGGAACTACTAGTTCTAGAGTCTCTTGGAAGATCTGGGGTGGACATCAGATCCGATCTTGTTTTTCTCTGCTGCAGGCCTAGCTAGGATTCCTCTTAGGCAACTCATCTTAGTCTTGTACTGCTTCTCCATCTGCTGTACAGTCCAGTTTCCAGATTTTGTGGTTCAGGTTGATGTTTTTTAAAAACATAATATCATCACTGTTTTTTTCTTTGGGTTTCAGAAAGGAGTGAAATTGACATTATTTGTGTAACCTGCCCCACATACACTAGAATCCCGCTTTTCCAAAAGGGTAATCAAGAAGTCACTTCCTGGGGCGCCTGGGTGGCTCTGTTGGTTAAGTGACTGCCTTCGGCTCAGGTCATGATCCCGGAGACCTGGGATCGAGCCCCACATCCGGCTCCCTGCTTGGTGGGAAGCCTGCTTCTCCCTCTCTTGCTCCCCCTGCCTGTGTTCCCTCTCTGGCTGTGTTTCTCTCTGTCAAATAAATAAATAAAATCTTAAAAAAAAAAAAAAAAAGAAGTCACTTCCTGTCTCTTTTTGGATGCCCTTAATTATCTCTCAAATTGTATCATGTTAGAGTCTAGGAATGGGAGAGACAATGCTGATTCTGTCAGGGAGCCTTTTGGGGAGGTTTGTGTCCTCAGTGTATTGAGCCTGGACATCTGAGCAGCTCTGAATTCTGTTTTCACTCCCCTGCGTTGTTCTTCCTGTGGACTGGAGCACAGTTAAAGGTGCTGCCCTTCATTTAGGGCCACAGGCTGGGAGATGTACAATATTATCAACTCTGCCTCCCTCTCCCTCTCATGCTTTAAAAAAATTATATAAAGTGCATGTAACATAAATTTAACCATCTTAACCATGTTTAAGTGTACTGTTTGGTGGCATTAAAGTACATTCACATTGTTGCATGACCATCCCTACCATAGTCTCTGGAGCTCTTCGTCTTGCAAAACTGAAATTCTGTCCCTCTTAACCAGTAGCTCCCTGGCCCACCAACCTCCCAGCCTCTTGCAGCCACCCTTCTGTTTTCTGTATCTATGAACTTGCTCTAGATACCTTATATAAGGGAGACCATACAGTCGTTACCGTTTTGGATGGGCTTGTTTCACTTACCATGTTTTCAAGGTTTGTCCATGTTGTAGCATGTATCAGGATTTCCTTCCCTGTTAAAGGTGAGTAAATTCCACTGTATGTGTGGAATGTTTATCCATTCACCTGCTGATGGACACTTGGCTTGATTCCATTTTTGCCTATTGTGAATAAGGCTGCTGTGGGCATGTGTGTATCTCCCTCTATTTTGTTTTGTTTTATTTTTAAAAATATTTTACTTATTTATTTGACAGAGAGAGCACAAGTAGGCAGAGTGGCAGGCAGAGAGAGAGGGAGAGGGGGAAGCAGGCTCAATGCCAAGTGGAGAGCCCACTTTGGGGCTTAGTCCCAGGGCCCTGGAATCATGACCTAAGCCAAAGGCAGACGCTTAACCAACTGAGCTACCCGGGTGTCCCATATTTTATATAATTATATTTTGGTCAAATGATCCTTTATTGAAATCTTTTCCTTTGTAGTTAACTAGCTGGGCATTCCACGGCATTCCACTGTTGATGTCATCTATGATGTCATGAGAGTGGCAACCATCAACATGGAGTCCACAGACGGGGCAGTCCCCATGATCTCTTTAATGGTTCCAGAGAGTTCTCTGCCTAAAGATTGGTGTCACCTCTGTTGGCCAATACTGACAGTCTCATCAAAAGCGATATTTCCACTGTGCTCAATGTTTTCCTGTTTCTTGCTGTCTCTTGGTGGTTCCTTGAGGGCTTTGATAATCAGGACAGAGGAAGAAGGTACCCCTTCATTCTGGGTGGGTTCTGGTCAGTTCCACTGTAATCTTTAGACCTTACAATCACTGGTCGCCTTGGCAATGTCATCAGCAACCTCTTTTTGGAGACAGACCCAGAAGGCTGATCTTTGAGGCCAGGACAGACATGGCTTTGCCTTCATCACTGGTGCACCTCAGGTACATGACTTTGATCTCCTTGGGTTTGAATTTAGGAGGCATGGTGGAGGCTGCTGGTGTTGGATGAACCCAGATTTGGGACCCCTGAAGAGAGTCACACCATCACCTCCTCCAAGCCAAAAGCCAAAAGCTCTCCCTCCCTCCTTCCCTCCCTCTCTCTCTCTCTCTTTTTTTTTTTTTTCTTAAGATTTTATTTATTTGACAGAGAGAAGCACAGCCAGAGAGGGAACACAAGCAGCGGGAGTGAGAGAGGGAGAAGCAGGCTTCCTGCTGAGCAGGCAGCCCAATGCAGGGCTCAATTCCGGGACTCTGGGATCATGACCTGAGCTGAAGGCAGAGGCCTAATCACTGAGCCACCCAGGTGTCCCCTCCCTCTCTTTTATATCACATCCCACTAGAGACCACGTTCCAGGGTACCTCTCTCCTTATCCATGGCCTAGGCTCAAGCCCTCATCATCTCTTGCTTGGACAGTTGGACAAGCATTTTCTTTTCTTTCTTTCTTTCTTCCTTTCTTTCTTTCTCTCTCTCTCTCTCTCTCTCTCTCTCTCTCTCTCTTTTAAGATTTTATTTATTTATTTGACAGAGAGAAACACAGCTAGAGAGGGAACATGAGCAGGGGGAGTGAGAGAGAGAGAGAAGCAGGCTCCCTGCCAAGCAGGAAGCCTGATGTGGCTCGATTCTAGGACTCTAGGATCATGACCTGAGCCGAAGGCAGATGCTCAATGACTAGGGCACCCAGATGCCCCAACATAAGAATTTTATTAACTGACCACCTTGCCTTCCTTCAGTCTGTCACACTGCACCCTCAGTTTTTCTAAAACGTGGGTTTGATCATGTCATTTCGCTGCCTAGATATTTTCAAAGCAGCATTCAGGCTTTCCTAACCTAGCACCCCAAATCAATTTACCAAGTTGATCCAACTTTCCTTGCCAGTGTTGTCACTTAGAACCTAACCTCTCCTTACATTCCCTTTGGCCCAAGGGACTTTGTGTTCCTCACATGCTCCCTGCTTTGAGCCCTCCATGCATTGGCCATGCTCTTCCCTTGGCCTGGAATGCCTTCTCCCAACCCCTCATCCCCGGGGGAAAACCCTACTGATCCTACAAACCAGCTTAGATGGTCTTTGTAAAGCCCTCACCACTCCCCTGTCCCCAAGCTGAGTTAGACACTTATTTTCTCATGCTCACAAAGCACTTTGTACATCTCTGTCATGGTTGGGATACTGATTGTTGAGGACATGAAACAGTTGAGGTCTTGTGATCCTGTGCTAGTAAGGCTGGATATTTTCTGTTTTTCTGTCTTTTTTATTTTATTTATTTTGTAGGCTCCACGCCCAGCATGGAGCCCAACAGTGGGCTTGAACTCACTGTGAAATCGAGAACTGAGCTGAGATCAAGAGTTGGGCTTTTAAGAGACTGAGCCACCTAGGTGCCCCTGTTTTTTCTATTTTTTAAAAATCATGAACATGTATTTTGGAATAAAAAATGTTTCTAAAAGTAAGCAATACCATATTTTTATTTTGTCATGTTATAATCTAAAAAGTTGTAAACCTTACCCTTGACAAGCTAGGGAGAAATGGCTTGGGTCCTTGCTGGGTGTTTTTGTGTTTTGATTCTGGGCTCCAGAGGGATCTTGGTGGACGTGATCACACAGGGTGGCCCTTGGGGAGATGACAAGAGGGCTGGTCTTTGTAAAGTTAGCCCGGGCCTCTGGGCTGCCGCTCATGATCAGTATTATGGGCAGTCAGTCCAGGACTCGTCTTGTCCCCAAGCAAAGAGAAGATGGGAATGAGAGCACCGAGTTTTAGGACTGGAACCGCAGGTCAATGCAATAGTGACAAGAATTTAATGAATCTGAACACGCCTCCAGACTAGAGATGGTGCTTGAAGTGCACAACAGTATGTGTACTTCCTGTAATGAGTTTAAAAATAAAACAATTTGTTTTGTGTTAATTAGCAAGTATTCACACTTATTTAGAGCCTACCAGGTACCCAGCCCTGCCCTGGGAGGGTTTGAGTATTAGGAAGGAAACAGGACCACAGTAAAGAAGTGGATGTGGGAATGACGTGGATATTTCTAGCGTAGTATGGAGCACGAGTGCCAATTATGAGTGTCTACTGGGAGTCAAACAGGCTACTGGGTACTTTTATATACGTTTTCATTTAACTACAATAGTAATTGGCTGTTAAATTATAATTACTATTGTCACCTCTTTTACAGAAGAGGAAGCTGAGATTCAGAGAGGTTACATAGTTTGCTCAGGGACTTACTTATTCAAAGACTGGTGCATGATGGAGATGGGACTTTAGCCCTGATGTGTCATGGTGTTGGACCCTGAAGCACCTGTAGAGTATTAAATTTCAAACAGTATGACACTTACTGTGTATGAATGGAGACTTCAGATGCAGGAATGATCAATAAAATCTAGAAAAGTTATTAGTTTGGACACCTGAATGGGATCTGAAAAGTGACATCTTAGAGGACGAAGAGACAGAAGCACAGAGGTGGCCCCAAGCCTGGCATGTACATGAGGAAGAGAGATTACTCAGGCAACCGAAAAGCGAGGCTGGATCCTCTGCAGTTTATAAAAGGTCAGCCTTGCTAAGGTTAGACCAATGGGCTGGCCAATCAGAAGCCAGAGAACTGTGCGAGGACAATAGGTATTTGCTATAGCTGTCCTGGAAGGGGAATGAGGACTAAGGTGGGAGGTGGGGAGAACTTGAATAGGAATCAGGCTATGGCTCTTATAGTATTGAGGGTGGTGCTTTCATGACAGTGATGACAGTGGGGAAAGAGATGGCAGAGTGATGTGACTAAACTCAGTAGACATTTTGATGAAAGATATCAGTGCGACTTAGTGACCAGATATGCCGTGGATGAAGGAGTGGGAAGAGCTAAAGGTGACTTTAGGGTTTGTAGCTGGGCAGATGCAGTGTATCAGGGGCATAACTGAGGGTGGGACAGTCAAACCAGGTGGGCCAGTGCTGCGTAGAGAAACTCAGACTGGAGTTTGGGCAGTATTTCCTCCAGGAATTATAAATTTGAACAGATGATCATGTTGCACAAGTAGTTATAGATGGAATGCATTCAGACTTGACTGTTAGAAGTGAAATCACTCCAGAGTAAATCTGCCCCATGTTGACTACCTGGGCGATTGGCCCAGAAGCTGACTGCTCTTGTGATTTGCAATTATGAAAACTTTCTCCTAATCCAAGCAAGTGTCACTTTCTTGGCCCCGGTTAATTCTTTGGGTGTTGCTCAAAGTGGTGACCTGGACGCAGATGTCTCTGTCCCCAGCAGTTCTTAGAAATAGGTTTGGTGGTCCGTTAGTGGGATCAGTGCATTCACTGGCCAGGAGGAGAGAGGAGTGGGCAGGGGACAAGGGAGACAGTAATTCACATATTGTATCCTTTAGGTCCAGCTGCTGATTTGCTTCTTTGGATGTGAGCCTTTGGGCATGTTCTGCCATTGAGTCTCAGCCTGAAGCTTTGGAAGTAGACCCAGCTGTTATGCACTGTATCTCTCGGCCTGCCCCAGGAGAACAGACAGACTCAGCCCACTGGCTGGGCGTCAGTTAATGAGGGTGGGTGGGCTTTGGGGGCCGCCAGCTTTGTCAGTGGCCCAGACCCAGCACCTTGGGTCTTGCCACTATGTTGTCAGGGAGCTGTCAGTCTGGAGCAGCCCACTCCCAGGAACTCCAGCAGTCCTTTGGAGTTTGGGAAGTGTAGCTGGTGGGTCCTGCTGGAGCCTCTCTCTGTCCCTTCAGAAATGCCTGACAGAGCACCTGGCACAAGCTACTTGTGTGGGGTCTCCCTTGCCCCTCCCTTCTGCTTTCCTGGAATTAAACGGCTTTGGTAGAAAGGAAGATACCCCAAGCCTCCATAGTGGCATGTGCTTGCCCACAGATGCCCACCTGGCTTCTGCTATCAAAACATCTGCTTCCCAGTTGCACCAGGCAGCGTGTGGAGGGCCAGACTGGCCTGGGTTCCGGCCCCTCCCCCCATCCCGTTCCTACTTAGTAGCAGGAAGACTTCAGCAGCTGTCTCAATTTCACCAAATTTCTCTGAGCGTTGGTTTTTCCCTCTGCAGGAAATGGGAACCTACCCGGCAGGTTGTTATAATCATGACTTCCCCTTAAACCTACTTAATGCCAGCCATCTCTTTAGTGGGATTTAGTGGGGTTGGGGGATCCTTCTGAGAAGAATGTGAAGTGAGATTTATAATGTCTTGGGGTTGCTAAGGAAAGACCACCTGTACGGGGCAATTCTGCATGAAGCTCTTCCCTGCAGCAGCTTTGGGCAGGAGTGTTTGCTGGCCTCCTGGGGGGGAGTAGGGTGGGGGGGGTGGTACGGGGGGGGGGTGCGGGGCACCTCCATTCAGGGCTATTATTCATACTCAAACCCAGCTCATAGTGATGGGCTTTTACGGGTTAGCTTGGAAACCTAACCCTCGTGTTTAATACAGCTTGTCAGGGGAAATGCATCAAGAAGAAAACCATCTCTTTTTAAAAATGAGAAGAAATGACTATAAAGTCATTTTTTTTTTTTAACCTTTGACAAGGTGGCTTCACAGTCTCTCTTTTTATGTGTAAGCTGGGACCTGCTCACGCGTATTGCAGCATCAGCTTAGCCCTCCCTCTCCTCAGCGTCCTCACTCTGACGAGGTTTAGTTTTGCTCACTTGTCCTGTGAACCTCGTGGGCGCTGCTCTTCATGCCTTGCCAGAACCCTTTCCCGGCGGTCTGGGTGACAGCATCCTCGTTGCTCCAAGTACCCAGAACAAGGATGTGGTTTTATCCGTAGGAAAAGAGTTCCTAAATGACCTGAATGGTGAAACAGTAAATTTATAGTGTGTCAAAATGTAGCGGTTTGGAGTCCGCCTTTAGGGGTCTGGGTTGGCTGTGCAGGTGTAAGTCGTTCGAGGGAGCCCTCTGCAGAGAGGAAACCAGCGAAGTTGGAGCAAACTGGAAGAATCATTACTGCTTCAACATTTCTATTTTTTCTTAACACTTTATGGCCACAAGCAGGATTTATCAATGTCGAGCAGAGAGGTCTATGCTCTTCTGGGATTATATACATTTTGTTTTTTCTACTTTGTTTATATGGATACTTTTATTTCAGTGGATTTGCTGTTGGAAACAAGGTTTTGGATTTTGCAAATATTGTATTCTGGAAGATTTGTTCTACTGACGAGCTGTTTGAGTGTTTCTTTGCTGTCCAGACTGTTTTTTGATAGTGCTTTTTCCTCATCAGATTTCCCTTTTCTGTGGATTGCGTGCTTGCTGCCCTTGATCTGGAACCTTGTTTTATTTTCTTACTGCCCTTTGGCTTCCCATCTGCCTTAATTTTTGCTTTTAACAACTCTTGTCTCTTTGTTTGGCTCTAGAAGCCAGACTGTACTGGGGATCTGTGCTCTGGTCACTGGAGTATTTATAGGTACCACTCAGATGTGGAAGTACCTGAGAGGTGGAATTAATAGGCAGGTGGTTGCTTGATGAAAACAAGAGTTGAGCAGAGAGAGGTGGGTAATTTTATTAGTCTAATGAGTTAAAATAGGAGTTGTCCTTGATTTTGCACTTTTCCACACACCCCTACATCTAAATCCATTTTTTATTTTTTAAAGATTTTATTTATTTATTGACAAAGAAAGAGAGAGAGAGCACAAGTAGGCAGAATGGCAGGAGGAGGGAGAGGGAGAAGCAGGCTCCTCTCTGAGCAGGGAGCCTGATGTGGGGCTCTATCCCAGGACCCCGGGATCATGACCTGACCTGAAGGCAGATGCTTAATAGACTGAGCCACCCAGGTTCGCCCTAATCTGTCTTTTTGCTCAGGGATTCTATCTTAAAATTATAACCTGCATCTGCCAAAGTTTCCCCATCCCTGCTATGAGTCCCCTTCCCTGACTTCTTGCCACTTCCCCTAAGCTGAGCCACCATTTGCCTTTTTAAACAAGGGCTATATTTTATTTTATTTTATTTTATTTTACTTTATTTTATTTCATTTTACTTTATTTTATTTTATAATATATAATGTATTATTTACTTCAGGGGTACAGGTCTGTGGATCATCAGTCTTACACAATTCACAGCACTCACTGTAGCACATACCCTCCCCAAAGTCCATCACCCAGCCACCCCATTCCTCCCACTCCCCTCCCCTCCAGCAACTCTCAGATTGTTTCCTGAGATTAAGAACCTCTTAAAGTTTGTCTCTCTCCTTGGTCCCATCTTGTTTCATTTTTTCCTTCCCTTCCCTCCATGATCCCCCAACCCTGCCTCTCAAATTCCTCATATCAGAGAACTCATATGATAATAGACAAGGGCTGTCTTAAAGAACTTCCTGTGGTGATGAAATTGTTCTGCATCTGCAGTATGGTAATGAACATCCACATGTGGCTATTGAACACTTGCCATGGGGCCATTGTGTTTGAAAAACTGAACTTCTAATTTAACTAATTTAAATTAATTTAGAGCTAAATATTTCCATGTGGGTAGTGGTAGTATGGGTCTAGCCTGCATGGTAGCTTCATGACCGTCTGTTTTCTTGGCCACTCCCGCTGCAGCCCCCGTAGCCAGAGTGACCTGGTAGTAGGATGTAAGTGTCATCACGGCACCAACTGTGCTTGTCTTTCTCTCCCCCTCCTGAATCAACTCCTCCTGCCCCACACCCCACCAACTTCTCTAACCCTGAGAGAAGACATCACTGCCTCATTCTCCTTCATAGCCTGTTCCTACTCCACACAGATGATCTCTCAAGCCCCTTCTGTCAACATGAATGGCTAGGGTACAGTGACATGGCTTTGTTTTATTTCTCTCTTGTCATCTCATTCTCATCTGTCTCCCTGAGATTACACTCTTCATCCCCTCTTTTACTTATGTGTTCCCAAATTTCCTGAGCTACACGTTTTGAGATAATCTTAGTTATTTCAGATAATCTTAATTACTGTGAGTAGTAGCAAGAATGTACAGCCCTCTAGAGCTATGAGGTTGGTTGTGAAAGCTTAGAGAAAGCTTGGGTTAAGAAAAGGGAATATTTGAGCAACTTGCTTGTTTAATTATGTATACATATAATTAGTTCTACACACATTTGGTAAGAAAAATTTTCTTAAAAAAAAAAGAAAAAAAAAAGAAAAATTTTCTTATTTTTTTACTATTAAAAAATGAGTCAATTTTCCTGAAGAAACTGTGAAAGACAACATGAAGAAAACCATCTCACATGATGTCACGTCCCATGCAGTGCAGGGTCAGTACCGTTGTGTATATCGTTAGTCATACCCGCTGTTTTGTTACCTGCTTTTTTCATTCAGAAATACCTTGCAGAGCTTTTCCTTTCAGTAAATATGCATTACAAATCAATTATAAACAGCTGAAGGGTATTACAGATCATGGATGTATAAATTACTAAAGAAATCTGTTCTCGGGCATTCAGGTGATTTCCTTTCACTGTTACAAGTAGCTAATTTAGTTCATTTCTTTTTCTTTCCTTTCTTTAAAAAATCAGTGTTCTAGAAAATACTGTGTTCTTGTCCTTTTCATCTCCCTTTTGCACGAGTGTGTGAGTCACTCCTTCCTGGGTGTTAGTATGCAATTTGTCCTGGACATGGATTTGTTGTGACTCCATCTACCTACATCATGTTGCTCTTTGTGGCAATGACCGCTTGTCTTCCACACTGTTCTGTGGTTATAAAAACAAGTGTTACGCAGCGACTGTTTCCTCAGTGCACTGCTCATAGAGGCTCGCTCTCCCTTCCTGTCTTCCAAGGGAGGCTGGTCTCCAAGAATACACCATCGTAAACAAAGTTCCCTGAACACCAACTGATTGACAATGTGGTGTATTTTTATTTAAAATGACTCTTCACTTGCTATTCTGAAAACATGTAACCTTGGCCTTTGTATTCGCCTGGGTTTTAATATTCTTTTAAAAGGCAGCACTATAAAAAAAAGGTGACTTGGTCCTTGATGTTTCTTCTGAATAGCATGTAGGCTAATACAACATAAAGTAATAAATGAATGGCTGTGATTTATATTGAAATGCTTTGAAGATGGGTTTTGAGTGTTGCTCTTCTCTCAGGGTTTGATTGTAGGGTGGGAGAAATTGTCGTAGGGAATCCTTATGGAGCTTTAGAGAAGCCCTGAATAGTATTTCTTGACTTCCTTGTGATTTCAGGTTTCTAAATCAAGTCTTGCATGTTGGTCGAGTTTCTGTTTAGTGCATCATGAAAATGATCACTAGAATCTTATTTAGCTAAGAGCATGCAGAGAAGTGTGCACTGGCCATTCTGGGCTGGGTGACCTCTGCAAGTAGGAGCCAGATAGGGTCTAAGGTGGGATGGGGTGTGGACATGGCAACCACTGTCTTGAAGAACCAGTGAGGCTGGCTTGGTCACAGAAGGTAGGGGACCTGGGGTAACAGGGTTCAAGTGTCCAAGCTGCTGAGAGCCTGGCTTTAGCTGAACAAACCTGAAAAACTAGTGTTCCTGCCGATGCCCGAGGCTGTTTTTCTGTGCGTGACCATCAGTTTTCTTCTCGTGATCCCCATTGTTTGATTCTTTTGATGATCCTCATTGTCCAAGACTTGAAATGGAGCCTGTGCTCTGAAGTGTCTTCTTTTAAAAAAAATTTTTATTTATTTATTTGACAGAGAGAGAGATCACAAGTAGGCAGAGAGGCAGGCAGAGAGAGAGGAGGAAGCAGGCCGAGCAGGGAGCCTGACGCGGGCCTCGATCCCAGGACCCTGAGATCATGACCTGAGCCGAAGGCAGAGGCTTCAACCCACTGAGCCACCCAGGCGCCCTTGAAGTGTCTTAAACACAGATCAGAAGGGCTCTGAGGATCAGTTCCCGGGAGAGAATAAACTCTGTAACTGAATGACCAAAGTCTACACAAACTGTGCCGCTCAGTCCATTAATGTTGCCTCAGTTCTGCTCTGTACCAGGTACTGTTGTTGGAATTAAATAATGAACATGGCGTGATTTCCCTGTCCTCCAGGAGTGAACGTGTGGTTCAAGATCTGAACATTGTGGCCTCAAATGAAGGAAGCCTGGGTTTCTCACAGCCACAGATTTCAATGAATGAGATGCTAACCATCACGAAATACAAGTGCATTTGGGGTTCAGGACCAGCAGCACAGGGTGATGAGCCAAGACATATGGGAATTGGTTATGGGCACAGGCTGGCAGGTAGACAGATGGACCAGCGTGGGATCTGGGGAGAGTCATCTAGTCATGGAGGCTGGTTTTGGTGTCTGCTGCTCTGAAGTTTTGGGGCCTGACCCCATGTCTCTGAAGGTCTTTGAAGTGACACTTTCTTGACCTTGAAGTATTCCTAGAAGTGCGCTGTCCTGTGAGAATGGGGTGTGGACATGGCGCCAGTAGCTCTAGGTCAGTGCTGCTCAAGTGTGGTCAGCTGACCAGAGATAAGTACAAACATTGAGAGTAAGCATTGAGAAATTTCTGTAGCAACTTGACATTGTAGCCACATCCAAGTGTGTGAGCAGTGGATTAGTTTGTTTGAACAGCATATAGACCCATTTAGGTTTTGTGGGACTTACACGTGGGAGAACGTTCACATCCGGCTGGAGCCGGGACTAGTCACGTGCAGTGGGGTCACCTGTCTTTCCTTAATACACAGAAAAACAAAACGGAACACAACACAAAACAATCTGGTCTTTCATGATAGGAGTTTGACAGACACTTCCTTGGACCCAGCACAAATATAATGGAAGGTAAGACTGTGAGCCCCCAGGTGAAAAACTTAAATATAAAACTGTTGAAGACATTCCAGCTTCATTTCAGGTCTTGGTCAATGAACAGACTTCCCTTCCTCTCTTCTCTTTCCTCTTTGTCATTAGCGTGTTTTTTTTTCATGAACATTATTTTTCTGAGCATGCGATATACAGTTCTATACTATGTCCTATGTACACGACATACCATTTGTAATATTTACTCAGCCATCAAAAAGAATGAAATCTTGCCCTCTGCAACAATGTGGATGGAATTGGAGGGTACTATACTAAGCGAAATAAGTCAGTCGGAGATAGATAATTATCATATGATCTTACTCATACGTGAAATTTAAGGAACAAAACAGAGGATCATAGGGAAAGGGGGGGAAAAATAAAATAAGATGAAAACAGAGAGGTAGACAAACCATAAGAGACTCTTAATCTTGGGAAACAAAATGAGGGTTGCTGGAGGGGAGGTGGGTGTGGGGGAGAAGGTGATGGACATTAAGGAGGGCACGTGATGTAATGATTACAGGCTGTTATATACAACTGATGAATCACTAAATTCTATCCCTGAAACTAATACTATGCTATATGTGAACTTGAATTTAAAAAAATCTTGAAAAAAGAAAAAAAAAAGAAAAACAATGTAATATTTTGTTGTGTTTATATGCCACAAGTTCTTAGCTCCTCTGGGACCTCTTTTTCCTATTATTGATAGTGCATCTCTGAATATTTTTGTGCAAATTAGGTTTTTCCCTCTTTTTTGGGGGTTTCTGCAGTCTGTACCCAAGGGAGAAATACTGTGTTAAAGGGTCATAGTTGTATTGATCTCTAGAAAGATGGAACCGATTTATATTGTGAGAGTATATATATAGGTTTTCTCTGTGGTTTCAGGCTCTGTAATTTTAATATTTCTTGCTAATTTAGTAGGCATATACTTGCCTCGAGGTTGTTTTAATGTGCCTGTTACTTCAGGAAGTAGTGAGAATGTGATGATTTGATTTTAAAATTTTCTCACAATTAAAACTAAACAATCTTAAAAACTTACCAAGTTGAACCTGAATGTTGACTTCTTGTAATTTTATGTGTTTTTACATAGTTTGGATATGAACTTTTCTTCACTGTACTTTATATCTTTCCTCATCATGTTGTGATTAGTTGTCTATTTGTTTCATTTTTTTTGTGGTGTAAAACTTGTTCATTAGGTGTTTACATTTTTATACTCAACTACACCATCTCTGTATTCTATATTTTCTTGGCCAGAAATTATTTCCCCCTTAATAAGTGGGATAAATATGCTCTTCTGCTCTTTTCAAGTTTTTAAGTGCTTATCTCTTGGAGCTCTCTGGACCTTATTCCAATGCTTGTATAAGATGTGGATAAGGTTAATTTTATTGTATACTGATGTCTAACTGTCCCATTACTTTTATTAGTGACTTTCCCCCATTTTTCTGTTCCTTGTGGTTTGACATATTAAGCACTTACCATAGAATGAATATATTTTTGGAATCTTCATGCGCATGCTATGATCTGTTTAAGGAAACTACTGCAATATATCTGAATTTCATTTGTAACCTGTTTTAATTTAATAAAGTACTCTACTATCACCACTTAAAAAGAGCATTATTTTGTATTTGCCCTCTTATTCTTCAAGTTGTGTTTTACTGTCAATTGGTAGTTTTCTAACCTGCATGATTTCTTTCTTTAAAATTTTTTTATTTTTTCAGAGAAGAAGAGAGAAAGTGAGGTGAGGGTGGTGAAGGGGCAGAGGGAAAAGGAGAGAGAAAATCTTAAGCCAGACTCTGAACTGAACTCAGAGTTTGATGTGGGGCTTGATCTCACCACCTTGACATCATGATCTGAGCTGAATCAAGAGTTGGACGCTCAAATGACTGAGCCACCCAGGCATCCCCTATTGTATTTTTTTCTAAAGACATAATGCATCACACCTTAAGACAAAAACCCTGGACATTAAGAGAGAGTCTCACCCCAGTCTTTACACTCTAGTGCAGTTCCTTTTCTTCTTGTATGTACTTTGTTAGCATCATTACAAAACCCAAGATGTGATCCTAGTTTCTTCAATTTTAGCACAGTGCTTAGACAAAAGAAGTTTCTGCCCAGTATTGTGCCTGTACTTTTGGCCACAGGAAAGCAAGTGTTTTACAGTATTTCCCGGGGCCGTAATCTTAGTGGGGGTGTGGCTGGTTGATGAGAGCGTGAGGTTGAGGGTTTGAAAACTAAGAGTAGCTCAGCTCTGATCTCAGTCTAGCAATCAAAGGAATTGGGAGAGAGAGACTTGTGAGAAGGGACTTGTCATCATTAGTGAAAGAAGCCGTTCAAAGCACATTGGCTTGGAGTACTGCTTTTGAACGTGAAAGAGCTTTATAGGACCCACATGTAGACGCCAAGATGGCAAGAGGGAAGAAAGCATGGAGAATTAGACTGAAGTCATTGTTTGTTCTGTATAGGATAGCTTTTGAAGGGGTTTGGGTCTCAGTGTGTCCTGAACTTTTAGTACCACTGATAAGTCCTGTGGGTAGCACCTTCATCTCAGAGCCGCTGGTGGAGGGGCAGACATGGCTTCAGAAGTCCGCCGCATGTGGGATGGAAGAAACCCCAGAATGTTGGCCATAGAATCCTTCCCTATGTGGGGCTATTTGCCTGTGAGGGCTAAAGCATTTCCCTCTCAGGTTATGGACTTTGTGACGACATCAGGTGACTCCAGAAATTGAGAATGAATGTTTGGGGTATATTAAATTTTTTAAAATCAAAGTCCCTAATAAGTCAAAACTCATGGCAATGAAATTAGCAAAGACTTGAAAACTGTTTTGGAGATTACTTTATAAACCTTTGCATTATATAGCGATTCTGTATTTTTCTCCAGAAAAATGCTGTACTTGAACATTTTTCTTCTTCTACTTGCTAATTTTTTTTAAAGATTTTATTTATTTGACAGAGAGAGAGATCACAAATAGGCAGAGAAGTAGGCAGAGAAAGATGGGGGAGGGGGAAGCAGGCTCCCTGCCAAGCAGAGAGCCTGCTATGGGGCTTGATCCCAGGACCCTGAGATCATGACCTGAGCCGAAGGCAGAGGCTTAACCCACTGAGCCACCCAGGCGCCCCCTACTTGCTAATTTCTTGGTTCACCTGCTAGTTGCTTAATATATTTTTTCTGATAGATTAATATTTATTGCCCCCAGCCAGTGCGGCTGTCAGACTCACTGTTTTCTTCTTTCTGCCTATTTTCCCCAATTATAAAATAATTGAGATAATAGGAGACACATGTGGCACACAGAACTGTAGCTCATAATAAATAATTGCTATTGTTTATGTCATGCTTTACAGCACGGAATGTATCTTGCCCCCTTTGAACTTAATGAAACCCTGTGAGGTGGGAAGTATTATTGCAACCATGCTTATGAAGGAAAACACTGAAGTTCAGAGACTGAATGACAATCTTAGGACACAGAGCTAATTAGTGGCAGTTCAGGACTCTGGTTCCAAATCTCATGTTTTCTCTGCTGTATGTCTTGGTCTGAATTAGTTTTGATTAATTTACATATTTTTTGAAGAGAATGGAAATATTATTTTAAAAAATCACAATAAGTGGTGCTCAGTTTACTGGGCTTAATGAATAAATGACCATTATAATGATGCAAGTGTTTTAAAGGTTGTGACTATGCAAAAAACATGTCTATTTAAAACTTTGGAAGGATTTAATTTGTTGATCAAGTGAATATAATATGTTGCCTCTAGTTGAAAAACGTTTCTAGTTTTAGTCAGACGATCTCATTCAAAGAGAAAAAGTTATCCAGAAGCACAATCTAAATAACTGCATTTTCTGAATGCTTTTTTATAGTCAATTTTTAAAAATTTCATTTGCAAGATGTTTGTTGCCAGAGTATAAAATCGTTTGCTTATAAACCTGTATTCCATGACCTTGCTAAATTCATTGATTAGTTTTACTAGTTAATAGTTTGTAGATTTTTAAGGATTTTCCATATAGACTATAATGTTATCAGCAAATTGAGACCATTTTACTTCTTTCTTTGTGATCTCTATGCCTTTTTTCTTTTCTTGCCTTCTGCAATATATTTGCTCCAATAATAGACGTGTATCTGAACTAATGCTGGCATAACATCCTTATTGTTAAAAGACGCATATATGTCTGGCTTATAAGCCATAGATACAGTGTTGGAGAATTTTATTAGAAATTAAAAAATATACAATCTTGAGTTATTGGAATTTAAAAATTATTTTTCATATACTTGTAAACATCAGTGACTGTTTTTATGTTGAATTTGTGCTCCACTGAAATGTAATGAAAGGAATTTTGATAGTTGCTTGTTGGCAATTCTGATAGATTTTTTAAAAAAATTGTTTTTTAAAATTATTTGGTGAGGTGGGACTGATAAGAGCTTAATAAAAATTCACTTTCATTGAGGAAAGGATGGCTAATTTTATAGAATTTATCTATCTATCTATCTATCTATCTATCTATCTATCTATCTGAGGGGTGAAAAGGGAGGGGAAGAGGGAAGAATCTCTAGTAGACTCTGCATTGAGCCTGGAGTCCAATGTGGGGCTTGATTTCATGACCCAGAGATTATGACCTGGGTCGAAACCAAGAGTTAGATGCTCAACTGACTGAGCCACCCAGGTGCCCCACGGATGGCTAATTTTATAGGAAAAATTTACAGAGAAGGATATTAAACATAGTGAGAAAAAGAAGAGAGATGAAATTGGGATAGAAACTCAAGCATCTAAGATGTGAACAATATCCTTGATTGTTTATTGTGCCAGTATGTCTGTAATTAATTAATATTTGAAATGTGGCCTAGAAAGATAAAAAGAGAAGTGGCTTTAGTTTAAGTGACAATTCCAAGCCGTGTGAACTTGGGCAAGTGACTTATTCTTAGTTCTTTTTTATAAACTGTAAAATGGAAATAATAATAAGCAGCTTGGGGGTATTGTCAGGATTAGAAATAATGTATGAGAAGCACCTGACACACACTGGGCATGTAAAAATATGTAGCTAAGTTTATGTTAGGACTTCATCCTTTATAATTTACTTATTAAGTTATTATTAGTTTATTAAATTGTCCTAGTTTATTAATGGGTACCATCAAATATCATGTGTCACTGAAGCAAGGAAAGAATATCTTTGAATTGAAGAACACCATCCTATTAAAAAAGTATAGAACTTTCTGTTCCTGGAGACTTGTATTGATCAGTGAAGAAGAATGATTGATTACGATTGCAGTGGTGGTAGTTGGGTCACTTGCCAAGCTTCTCTTTCTCTTATTGTCCTTCACACCAGTCTGGAGAGTCAGACAAGCGTGTTTATTTCTCAGGACCTCTGAGGCTCTCCTGAGGCGGAGATTGTGTGCAGCTGTCTGGGAGCTGCTGGAACCTGGGGCTCGGGGGGTAACAGCTGCTGTGGGTGGAGGGTCATTACAGAGGACTACGATGGCCAGGTGGCCTTTTGCCGGGTCTTGTCTTCATCGTTTGCCCTCCTTCCCTTCCCTGTTTTTGTATCTAAATGACTTGGCGAGGTCTCCTTGGCTAATTTTGTCACCTGTCTCTTTCTCCTAGAATTCTGAAGGTGGACTCTATGTATGCATGAATACATTTTTGGCCTTTGGAAGGGAACACGTTGAAAGACATTTTCGAAAAACCGGACAGAGTGTGTATATGCACCTGAAAAGACACGTGCGAGAGGTGAGACACTCGTCGGGGAAAAGTGGCCTTGGTATCTTTCCTGGAATGTTGTTGCACTGTGCTTTATCACCTGGAGGCTTTAATCTGCCCACATGACTTCTGATGCCTTTTGATGATGGGAAACAGAAGCATGACCATTGGCAGAAATTCATAGATTTCCCCAAACCCTACATTACCCAGTTTAATTTTTCTCTTCCTCTGAATTTCTCATTAGTGTTAACCAGACATGAGTCGACTGCAGGAAAAAAAAATTAAGTAAAAAATACAGACAAGTACACAACAAAATAATGTCAGAAATCAGAAATAAAAAAATATTTGGATATTTTTGCTTCAGACTTTTTCTTTCTTTTTTTGAGCAAGAGAAAGAGCTTTCCTGAAAGTCAGGTCCGTTTTGATTCCCTCCCAAGTAGTAACCATGCTGTGAATTTGTTCTCATTCCTATGTACATCATTATATTTTAATTATGTACGGATAGTCATGAACAATTTATAGAAGGACTTCATGTGTTTTTAAGATGTAGATAAATACTATCATTCTGTTACCTATAATTCTGTGTGGAGTTTTCCCTTTTCACATTGTTTGTGAAATCTGTTCATGTTGCAGTGCATCAGAGCATACTTAATTCATTTTATGATTTGTTTGTTAGTCCCTCTTTTTCTTTTTTTAAAGATTTTATTTATTTATTTATTTATTTATTTATTTATTTATTTGAAGATTTTATTTATTTGACAGAGAGAAACTCAGCCAGAGAGGGAACACAAGCAGGGGGAGTGAGAGAGGGAGAAGCAGGCCTCCCGCCAAGCAGGGAGCTCAATGCAGGGCTCGATCCCGGGACTCTGGGATCATGACCTGCCAAAGATAGTCACTTAATCAACTGAGCCACCCAGGCGCCCCTTTATTTATTTATTTGACGGAGAGAGATCACAGGTAGGCAGAGAGAGAGGAGGAAGCAGTACCCCCCCCCCCACCCCGCGGAGCAGAGAGCCCAATTTGGGCCTCCATCCCAGGACCCTGAGATCATGACCCCAGCCAGAAGGCAGAGGCCTCAACCCACTGAGCCACCCAGGTGCCCTGTTATTCCCTCTTATGAGTTCCTTGTCATTTATTATCCTACTGTCCTACAGATGAATATTTAGATGGTTACCTTTTTTTTTTTTTTGCTTCCACAAACAATGCAACCATTAAATATCTGGAGGTGGAAATGCTGGTGTGTGGGTGTGCTTATCTTTGTTTTGGTGAGGTATTGTCAAATCCTTACCAGTGTGGCTGCACCAATTTATACTCCTGTCTGCACTGATTACCAATTCCTGTTTTTTCACACCCTCATCACCACTTGGTCAGACTTTTGATTTTTGCCAATCAAATAGTTTTGAAGTGGCATCTGAATAATTGGCATTTCCTTCTGCAAGGGTTAAACATCTTCATATCTGTCTGTCGGCTATCCTGGTTTACTTTTCTCTGATTTTCTTTTTTTCTTATGGTCTGTGGCTTGACTTTTTGCTTCATTTATGAATTATTATGTACAGAAGTTTTGAATTTGATGTTAGATTTATTAAACTTCTCTCTTATGAATTATGCCTTTTGTTTCTTATCTAAGAAGTTGTTTCCCAAATCAAGGTCATAACAATATTTCTTTTAATACTTTTGTTTTTGAAGTGCATGTGTGTTTGTATGAGCATATGTGTGTTTTGACGTTTTTGGACTTTAATCCGTTTATAGTTTATTGTTGTATTGTATGAAGTATGGGAATCTGTTTTTTATTTTCCTTACCGGTAAGCAGTTGTCCTGCTCTTACTAGAGTAGTGCAGTCTTTCTCAATGATACATAGTACCATCTTTTTTAACATTTTAACTGGCCATTTGTACTTGGGTCTGTTTTGGGGCTCTTGGTTCTTTTCTGTTCTTATTTTTCTGTCTCTGCACTGGTGCAGCAAGCCTTGATATCTGGTTGTGTAAGCACCTTTTCCAGAACTTCTCTAGGTTTAGACATTTATTTCTATGTAGATTTTAGAATCAATTCATCTAGTTTAAAAAAATCCTGTTGAGATTTTGAGCACATCACAGTGAATTTGGAGATTAATCTATAATCCACAGCATCAGGTAAACTCCACAAGGGCAGGAATTTTTGTCTGTTTCGTTCAGTTCTGTGTCTTCAGCACTTAACAGTCCCAGCACATAGTAGGTGTTTCATAAGTATTTATTGAATGAGTATTCAAAAGGACATACCTCTCTGTTGATTCAGTTCTCTTTTGTCTCCTTCAAGACTATTTTGTAATTTTTAGTAAAAGAGCTTGTATTTTGTGAGATTTTTTTAAGGTACTCTGTAATTTTTGTAACTATTGTTACTGCTAAATTTTACTTCTTCATGTATTTTAATTGGTTATTGATAATGTTTGGGGATGTTATTAATATTCACATATTGATTTTTGTACCTAGTGATACTATTCAGCTTTCATGTCAGTCTTAATAGTTTGTGGACTGTGTTGGAACTTCTAAATAGTCAATGCTGATTTGAAGTTCATCTGATCGTTCATCTTAGCCTACCTAATTTGTTCTCTGTTTAAGTTCCAGACAAAGGAGAGATCCCCAAATTGGACAGTGGGCAGAGTAGGAGGAAGAGGAGGAAGAAAGGCCAGGAGGTCAGATAAGCCATCAACTCAATGATTAGCTTTAAAACAATCCAATGTTGACCTGATGGTACATGATTTGCATTCCCTGCTCCTGTTATGTGGGACCTAGCAATTCTTATGGGTACACTCTGTCCCAGACATATGTCTTAGTATAAAATGATGAAGTTTTAGGAAACCAGGGGGAGGGAAATGATACCGAGGCCCAGAGGCTTGAGATAATTTGATCCCAAAGCTTGTGGTAGAATTGCAGAATGCTTATGATCTTGTGTGGTTAGCTCAGCCTCTGGACTTTTCAGTTAAATATTTCACTCTGTGACCACAGCCCTCTCTCAGTTTAGCTCGCATTTATTCCGATTTCACTCTGTTGTTTTCCCTCTTTGCAGTTTGCAGGCCTGTGACTTGTCCAGGTCGTCACTCTCCCTATTTGTAGAGACTACTTCTCAGGGCTTAAAATGTGCTACTGCCAGTGCCCTCAAAAGACACTTCTCCCCTTGTCTTGCCTCCTTAACTGTCCTCAGAGCTCTGGCTAGTCATGCTGTCAGTGTTATCCTGGCTTCCGGGCACACATTGCAAGCAGTCCTGCACCACCATGGTCTGGGGCCATGTCAGACTCCTGGCCTCCCCCTTCTGCTGGGCCCACTCATTGCCCAGCAAACCTGGCCTGCAGCTTCTCCCACTCCAGACTCCAGATGCCGTCCTCAGTGCCCTACCAGGGCCTCCCTCCTCATCCTCAGAAAACGATTCAATTTGTATGTCCCTGAGAAAACAGGGACCCTGGACAGGAACTGCCTGAACTTCTCTCTTACCTCCTGGGAACTCCTTGCCTCTAGTTCCCACATCCCAGCAGAAAGCTATGTTCTCTTGGTCCTCACAGCTCTGTTTCCTCCCCTGAAACTTGCTTCTTCCTTAACTCCCTTTTCTTTTATATCTCCATCTTCTGGCTTTTTTCTCCACTTAAAAAAAAAAAACACACCACATAACTGTTCCTGTAATTTGTATCCTCCTTTGGTCATCCCACCCCTCAGTTAAAGTGTCTTTAACAGCTTTCTTGTTCTCATGATCTCGAGCATCCCTCGCTGGAAGTTTAACGTTGCCGTTGGGTCAGTCTTCCTGCTAACCAGCTAAAACTGACAGGGCTGCAGTCACACTTGGTGGATACATTTCAGCTCTGATTTTACTTGACTTTTTGAGTATTTGAACTCATTTTTCTCTTGGAACTGCTCCTCTCCTGCTTTCTTTGGCACCATTCTCTCCTGGCTTCCTCCTGTTTTTCGGGCTGCCTTTTCTGACTCTATCTCACTAACATCTCTTCATTCATTCACTCCTTAAATATCTGCATTTCCTAGGGTGCCTTTTGACCATCTTTCTCATCAGTATTGTCCATTTCCTTGTTTAACAACTGTCTCTGAACTGAGGACTTCCTAATAAGTGTCTCTCCAGAGTCAAAGATCTGACCGTCTGACTCTGACGTGGCTTCTCCTACTTGAACACCTCATAGGTACTTCAAGCTCAGTGTAGTCAGGTTCAATGAATAATCCTCTTTCTCAGAGTTGTCCTTTGTCTTGAATCCTAGAGACCTAGAAATATTTTGGATTCTTCTTTCATTCCATGGCTGGTTGGGGACCCAAGTCTAGTTATTTGTACCCCAAATGGCTCTGAAGTCCAACCTGTCCTGTCTATTCTGTTGTTTTTGTCTGAAGGCTCATTATCCCTTAAAAGGACTAATGCATTAGCTTCCTGACTAATCTTTCCTTCAAACGTGCCACCTTCCACCCCACCTAGTGTGCCTGCTATACCCAGAGTGATCTTTTCAAATGCATGCGTCTGTGCATCTGTGGGACTCTGAAGCTTAAAACACTGGTATCTTCCTTTGTTGCAGGATAAGGTTCTTTTTTTTTTATTTTTGCATGTGATTATAAGGCTTTCCATAATCTGGTCCCTCATAGCCTTTTTGATTCTACTTTTACTCCACCAGCTTTGTGCTTTAGGTATATCAAACCACATCTTCCTGAAATACACTATGATTTCATACCTTTGTGTATGCTGTTTGTTTGTTCTATCTGGGATGCCTCATTCTTCTCATACCTGTTGTATTCCCTGTGGTCAGTATATCCATCTGTCTATCCATCATCTGTGTATCCATCCTTCATCCATCTATCCTTCCATTTATCCATCCATCTGTTTATCTACCTGTCCCTCCCACCCTTCCTTCCTCTAACCATTCATCCATTCATCCATTATCCATCTATTCATGATCCATCGATCCATCCATCCACCCATCCGTCCATTGAACAAATATTTGCTAAGCAGTTGCTAAATGCCAGACCTGCTGTTCTTCTTACCTGCCCACAATCTCCACCTCCAGAACTGTCATTACCTCCTTATAATTCTACCTTTTTCACTTATCTCTTAATGTTCACAAGAATCTATTGTGCTATTTGTTCGCATAGATTCTCCCCTGCTTTGCTAGTGGGCTGCTCAAGGGATTGACCATATCTTTATTCACTTTGCAGCAGTGCCATGTAAGAGCCCGACTCATGGGCACAGTCATGTTTGCTGACTGAGGAGTTCCCGTTTCTCAAATCCTATTGATTTCTAGTGGAGACTTAGTCAGGCACAGAGGTGATGGTCTTTGGAAGGAAAACCTAGTGGTTTTTTGTTTTTGTTTTTCCTGAAAGAAAGTGGATCTAATCCAAGTCTAAGGTGTGAATGGCAGAATCAGAGAGAGCCTCATGTTCTAATAGTTGTTCATACAGCCCCTCTCCTCTTTCTCCCTCCATTGTCCTACATGCTTTTTTTTTTTTTTTTTTTTAAGCATGCCATTTTAAAGTTCAGTAGAGAGATTTCAAGTGACCTCCAGGACTGCTAAATGTGCCTTTGCTACAGGTTTTATTTCATTCCTTTTTTGGGCAGGCATGTGGTGGGGAGAGGAACAGCAGCTTGGAGACCTTGGAGGAGAAGGATTCCAAGAGAGGGGACATGAATTTGGCATGAGTATTTGGAGAGACAGGTTTCTGAGCTAAAGTGTTCAATCATTTTCACATGCTTAAGATGTGAACTATAAACTTATAGTAGAAGCTGTAAAAACTTAATGTGAGAATCACAAAGATGAGTCAGCCTTCAATGCCAAATAATAACATGTGGCAAAGGAGACTTAAGACTGATAAGGGAACAGACTAAAGCAGCAGCAAGGCCTTGATGCTTCCAGCACACATGGCCACTTGGAAAGATGCCGGGCTTTGACCCTCACACCATCATGTGCTGGAATGTGTTCTTTTCTAACAACTGAGAGGACAAAAAATAAGATTTTGGCCATTTGAAACAAAAAAAAAACTTTTAAAAAAAATTTTATTTATTTGAGAGAGAGAGAGAGCATGAGCAGGAGGGAGGGGCAGAGGGAGAAGGAGAAGCAGACTCCATTTTGAGTAGGGAACCTGACTGGGAGCTCCATCCCAGGACCCTGGGACCATGGCCTGAGCTGAAGGCAGACACTTAACTGACGGAGCCACCCAGGTGCCCAAAACAAAAATTTTTATAATCCTATTTGAGGGTAAAATTTTATGTGTGTTAGAAGGGTAAGGAATGATTTCTTCAGCTTAATGACTCGATGGGCATTTATTTCATTGCTGTCAGAGTCTTCTGCCAGAGGGAGAAAATAGATGAAGCCTCGGATGACAACTAGCTGTTAGTTGGTGTCCAGAGATGTTCAGGAAGGTTAGACTGAGATTTAATATGACCAGAATATCAGTGACTGCTTGTCGGTGTTTATTAGCTCTTTTAACAGTGATTGTTGTGCATGCCCAGGACCAAGCACAGATACCCAGAGGTAGCAGGGGAATAAGAGAAGAGCCTTCCCTCCGGGAGCCACCATCATCTCTCCAGAGTTCCAGCACTGGGCACGGACTCCAGTCTCTTGGGAGTGTGTGCTGATTTGTGAAGTTGAAATGTCTAGTTCACCTTGATCCCTGGTTCCACTTCCCTTTCCAGAAGCGCTGTCTTGATAACTTGAACATAATCAAGTAGAACAATAGCATTGCCCTTCACCTACCTCCATTGACCTGGTCCAGTTCTGATTTATCCTGGAATCTCTAGTCCAGCTTGAGAATTTTCTCTTGGCTTTTTATAAAGTCTGAGAACCTGTGAGATGTACTCTCCCCATGCCCTCTCCCCACCCCTTCCCCATTGTCTGTTCTATAGGCTGCATTTTAACAATCTCTTGTTTTCTTTTCAGAAGGTAAGAGGGGCATCTGGTGGAGCTTTACCAAAAAGGAGGAATTCCAAGATTTTTTTAGGTAATGTAAATAGTTATCAGTAGTGTGCCCAGATACACTGTGTGTGTGTGTGTGTGTATGTGTATGTGCACGTGCTTCTTTAATTTGGAATAATAGTTATTTATTGTTCTACAATTTAATGGTAAGAGGAACCCATTTAGTTTGTGATGAACTGCCTCTGCTTTGTGTTTGCCTAGTGGTGAAGGATGCTTCTAGCACTCTTAGAGTTGGTTTTAGTGTTTTGAAGAAATTATACTTATAGTATGACTGGACAATAATTGCAATGCTGCTTCTACTCTCTTTTTTCATTTCCTTGAAAGTAGAGACATTTTTTCTTTTTTTAATATTATCAACTACAGACTTTACTCAGATTTCAATATTTTGTCCCACTAATGTTGTTTTTTTAGGATCCCATGTTGTATTTAGTTGTTATTTTTAAAAAATCATATCTAATCTTTGATAGTTCCTCAGTCTTTTTATTTTTCTTTAAAAATTGGGACACTTTTCAAGACTACTGGCTAGCTAGTCTGTAGAATATTTCTCAATTTGGGTTTGTCTGATGCTTCTGCCAAAGTCTGAGGTAGCACATTTTTGGCAAGAACACCACAGAGGTGATATGCCCTCCACACTGCATGATACTGAGGGACATGTCTTCATATTACTGTGTAACCTTGATCCTTTGTTGAGGTGCTCTCAGCTGTGCTCTCCACTGAGGTGCTCTCCACTGTGAAGATACAGTGTAATTAATAAATATTTTGGACGTAATACTTTCCAGGCTATGCTAATATCTTGTTTCTCCTCAAAGTTTTGCACACTACTTATATCATCCATCCATGGATCCTGCCTGCAGTAATGATTACTGTGGTGTGTGCCTAGCAGTGATTTTCTTCTCCTTCATTCAGAAGAGCCAATTTTGTTCATGCAAATGAGTACCAGTTTCTGTATCATGTCATCATGCTCATTTTTCATATTAAACTTCTGATATGTTTTTGCCAGGAGAAAAAGAGATTGATAATTTTTGACAAAGCAAGTTTATATCCCTAAATGCCTAGGATTATTATTTGAAAGAAATTTCAAAATCATTTGCACGTTATGATTTCATTTTGGTAAAAAAAATCTACACATACAATATACATATGTGTATGTATGTGTGTACATGTATGTATGTGTGTATAGACATGTGTAGATATATATACACACATATACATATATAACTGTGAGTCTAGAAGAGTCTGGCTTAATATAGTCCAGATTGTTAATATAGTAGCCCTTTCCTAGTGGTGGGATTGAGGTGATTTTTATTTTCTTCTTTTTGCTTATCTGGTGTTTAAATTTTTTCTGTAACAAGCGTGTGTTACTGTTGTAATGAAAAGACATATTAATTATTTGACAAGTAAAGCCATTGCCAACAGTCATGGAGCTGTGTCCTTCCTGCTTTGATCCTCCATTCTTCTACACTGGGCTTGTGCTTGCTTCTTCTGTCCTGATTTTCAGTCATAGCTTTCTTTATGAGGCTTATCTATAGTTGGTTTTTCCACCCTGGCCAATCTTTCCCACCTCTTTGTGGTCTTTGAACCATAACCTAAATCAGCCAACCAAACCCAAACCAGCTCAGAGGGGGTCTCAAAGCTGAAATGATTGCGTGCATTCTGATACTTTGGTTATTCGCCTTGGGATCCCTTCTATAAATAGAGATGATATGACTTATGAATTAGGTGGCATTTTTGAAGGTGGAAATAATCAAACATTTTGAATTACTGATGTTATTTTTCATTATTTTCTTTGATTGAATGGAGAAGTCAGCTGACCTCCGGTCCTTTAACCTTTGTGTCTTTGGCCCGAAAGACCTTGTAGTTTGATTTCTCCAGGGATCCTTTTGGTGGTATAGGATACGGTAAAGTAATTATTTTAAGAATTAATCCAAGGGCAAGCCCTGAGGGTTTGTGCTTCATACTGTGTGGACCTCTTCCATTATTTCTTGGGAAGGCTGACCTACTGTTGATTGCAGCGGGTCTATTTCCACAGGCTGCTGTCTGTGTTCACTCAGTGTTCCATATCTTAGAAAACCACCGAATATACCAAAAAGTCATAGTTCAGCAAATATATTCTATTTGGACTCCACAAAAAAACCTTTTTTTAAAAAAAAGATTTTATTTATTTGACAGAGAGAAACACAGCTAGAGAGGGAACATGAGCAGAGGGAGTGAGAGAGGGAGAAGCAGGCTTCCCGTCAAACAGGGAGCCTGACGCGGGGCTCGAATCTGAGACTCCGGGGTCATGACCTGAGCCTAAGGAAGACTTTTAAAAACTGAGCCACCTAGGTGCCCCAGTTTTTAAAAAAATTTAAATGTAAACACCATTGGCACTTCAGGGCTTGCCTCAGGCCCTGTTTCTCTCTATTGTTTGTTACCCAGATGTGTCACAAATTGATGTTGGCTGCTTCATCCCAGTGAGAATTTGGTTTTGCAAGCCCATATTTATGTGATATGATGGTGATATATGATAGACTTCATTTCCCCACTTTTCTCTTGTTACACTGATCACAACTGTTCTCAAGCTGATGTGGCCTTTGCATTCAAGTGAAAAACTATATCATGGTTAAATCTGGCTTATGTAACAGAAAACTTAAAATATTGGTGACTTTAAATAAAGTAGATGTTTATTTCTCTCTCATGTAGAGGATATCGGGAAGCAGCAAGTCCAAGTGATGTGATGGCTTCATGTCATCAGGATCTAGACTCTTCTTCTATCTCTGCTTCACTATCCATCCTGCCCTATGATTCTAACCTTGTGGTCACCACATGGTCCAAAATGGCTTCTGGGACTGCTGCCATTACATGTCCATCCCAGAAAGAGCAAAGAGGAGGAAAGGAAGACAAAAAAAAATATTTAGTCTCCCTGTGGAGTTATCAGCTTCCTTTTGTCGGTCTTCTGTCAGATCCCTAAGCAACAATTCACTTTACACCTCTCTGGTCAGGACTTGGTGAAGTGGCCATACCACATGCTGCACAGGAAACTGGAAAGTACACTGAATTCATTAACTGGCTTCATTGAGTAAAGTCTGTTTGAGGAAGAAGGGGAGAATGGCTACTGGGAGGCAGCTAGTAGCCTCTGCCACATACTCCTTCACTGAAAAGGACATTGGGGTTATCTCTTCTTGGGGAAGAAAAGAACTCAGAACTCTCTTGCAGTATCCTTGTTTCTTTGACTAGAAAGCATTTTTTTCATTGCTCTTGAAAGGTTCTCACAATGCCTGTGTTCCCCTCACAAAATAGATGTAGTTGATTAATGCTTTCTCTCGTATAGAAGCTCCTTTTTCTGCAGTCATTTCATGAGTTTGTGACCAGTTCCTTTTTCACTGGCTTAACAGTGACATTGAGCTCATTGAGTCATTCAATTTTGACCTTCAGTATTGATTATGTTAGGGAAACTGAGGCCGTTAACTAGTGCTGAATGGCTTACCCAAGTCTCTGGAACACCTTCTTGTCCAACCTCAACATTGAGAGTCACTCTTCCTGATTACTTTGATATTCATTCAGGTGAAGTCACAGTTAAGGATCCTTCCCTCAGCTCTAACTTTTGCTGATGTGTGTGTGTGTGTGTGTGTGTGTGTGTGTGTGTTTAAATCAACAATGACAATTATTAATTTTTGAATCACTTAAATTTTATATTTTTCATACTTTGGATTTGAAAAACATTTTTAGAACAGTGTTTTTTGGACAAAGCTTAAAATTGAACATTTATAAGGGAAATGAATTGAAAAGAAAGTCTTTCTTGCTTCTTGGTCTTTTAGCTTACTTGGTGACTCTCCCCAGAGACAAATATTATTTTCTGTTTGCACATTCTTATGTATCTTGTATATTTTTTCTGCAATAGTATAGATATAAAACATGCTTTTAGATTTTTTTCTTGTAGTCCGTCGGGGACCATAAACACTTAGTTTCCAAACTGTGCTCTGAGGCACCCGAGGATGCTATAGTGAACTCACAGGTGCACCACGGGATATTTTAATACTTCCGGGGAAGGGCAGTGATTCTTGAACATTGCATGAACTATCAGCAAGCTGTAGTTTTACAATTGGAGTATCCTAAATTCCTTTCAGTGACGTCACCTCTTGTGGAGCTGGTTTTTTGGTGGTTTCTATGGTAAAAGGCAAGTACATGTGAAAAATAAATGTGGAACAGGAAATGAGGGAGGTTGTGTTCCATTTGATTCAGAGAGAAGTTGTGCAGTGCCCCACAGGAGCACACATCCTGTTAGCAAGAGATTGTGGTGTGTTAAGAGTGAAATAAAATATTTCTGCTTTCCCATTCATGTATATTATTTTTTCAAGTGATTACTAAGTCATCAGAACATTGGGTACGGTGTGGGGGCTGGGCTTATATGCAAGGTGAATAAGACCCATTTCCTGCTCTGACAGCTTACAGTCTAGAAGCCTTTGAAGTTCACATGTTCTCCATACCGAGATCACAGAGGAGGATCCCCACGTGGTATCACAGTCTTCCTGGGATGAGCCAAAAGGAGGGGAAGGCACTTAGATCATGTTGGTTGTCAGGAACATAGAGAAGGTGGTGATGGTGAGGTGGTGGCTGCTCTCTGGAGCCCCTAATACCCCCCAGATCCTAGACTAGATGCCTTAAACCTTATCCTGTTTAATCCTCTCAACAATCTTGTGGGGGCAGACAACACTGTTTATAGCTCACTCCTTAGGAAAATGAACCAGAAAGAACTTGCCCAGGGTTACATAGCAGATGACAGAGCAGGATTTTTCTAGACTTAGTGTATCATTGTGTTTGGCCAGGTAAGATCTGACTTAGTATTAAATGAGTGTGTTTTCTGTGGACAAGAGAGCTTAGATAATATGTAATATGAGCCGAATCATTACAAAAAAACAGAAGAGTTGTACTTCCCTTCCTTAAAATCATTATATAAGATATAATAAAGATTTAAGAATAGAAAAATGCCCACCCACTCACTGTTTTCATTTGTTCGGATTTCCTTCTACTTGTTGTCTATGAGCATAACTTTTACAAAGTTGGCTTTTTTTTTTTTTTTTGAAATCGATTTTATTTATCTATTTGACAGAGAAAGACAGTGAGAGAGGGAACACAAGAAGGGGGAGTGGGAGAAGGAGAAGCGGGCTTCCTGCTGAGCAGGAACCCTGATGTGGGGTTCCATCCCAGGACCCCGGGATCATGACCTGAGCTGAAGGCAGGTGCTTAACCAGTTGAGCCACCCAGGTGCCCTACAAAATTGTCTTTACAGTGACGATGAATTTTGTATTTTTAACATTGACATAGCATAAATATTTCCATGTTTCTACATAGTCTAAATAAGGACAGTGGGAGAAGGAAAGTAAATGGGAACTAGGGTAATCTAGGGAGGGAAATGAAACAACAGAGACTTTGGACACAGAAACAAACTGAGGGACTTGGAGGGAGGGGGGTGGAGGGATGGGAGAGCCTGGTGGTGGGTACTGGGGACACCTAATGCGTGGAACACTGGGTGTGGGGAATGGGGAATGAATCTTGGAACACTGGAAAAAAAATTTTTAGTAACAATAAAAAAAATAATATTCTACTGGGTTGAACACCATTCTCAACATTTAGGTTCTTTTTAAAGTTATAGATATTGGGGCCTTCAAATTTTTATAACCTATAGAATGTCTGTCTTTGTTTGAATCGTTTCCTTTTAGTAAATGTCTTTTGTTACTTTTTTAAAAAAATTGAAGATCTAATTGCTTTTACTACATGATCCATGAATTGGGCAGCATCCCATGTAGCAAATAATGCCGTTAACACTTCTTAAACTTAGAGTCATCTTTAACATGGCTTTTTGTCAAACTGACAAAGGCTATTTAATAATGTTGGCTATTTATTTTGTCATTTCTTCCTTCTTATTATTGGCATATTTTATTAAATTGTTAAGACCATGTTTTCACTGTATCTTATTTTCCACTTAAAACTGCCTTCTTTTGAGAATTTGGGAGCAGAGTTGTACACAAAAAGATACTAAGTTTTTGGTTGGAGAAAAACGACAAGGTTGATAACTGGAACCTAGATCCTTTGGTTCTCAGGTAGTTGCTTCATCCAGGAAAATAACTTTTCTGTCTAACGACCTGTGTTTGTATACCTGTTTATGTGCGGTGTGAGTGGAATATGGCTCAGTAGCTCCTTGTCACCATAGTTCCAAACATCTAAATATACAAACCTGATCTGGGATGCTGGCATCCATGTGAATGTAAGGCTGAAATGTCCATGTAAATATTGTGACAGGACATCTCCTTGAGCCTTCACATAACCTTCACCAGAGATTAGCCAAGCGAACAGATGATGACTTGATACATAGCAGGCTAGATGAGCTCAGTTTTGTTACTGAAAATTCTATATAGCCTGAGGATGACAAGACTATTTATGTTATGGGGTTTCCCCCATGCCCTACAATACCTCAAGAACTCCTAGAGGGGGATGGGGAGAGAGAGAGAGACAGAGACAGAGAGAGGGAAATTGAGATTTTACTTTTAAATAATAGCGATCACTTATTGACTACTTATTATGTGCCAGATCTCTTGTCTACAATTTCTTATTTATTCCTTGTATAAGCTTTGTGAGATAAGGAGCTATTATCTCCATTCAACAAATAAAGAAACGAAGGATTAGAGACTTGGTGACTTGCTCGAAGTTACATTAAATTTTGGAGCTGGGGGGCACCTCGGTGGCTCAGTTGGTTAAGCGACTGCCTTCGGCTCAGGTCATGATCCTGGAGACCCGGGATCGAGTCCCACATTGGGCTCCCTGCTGGGCGGGAAGCCTGCTTCTCCCTCTCTCACTCCCCCTGCTTGTGTTCCTTCTCTGGCTGTGTTTCTCTCTGTCAAATAAATAAAAAATCTTAAAAAAAATTTTTTTGGAGCTGGATTTGAATCCTGTACTTTCTTTCATAGTAACAGTGTTGTGGAAAACATCCCAGTCCGTTCTTACGCAATCAAGAGCCAGATGCCCAACAGATCATAATGAACAAGTTACTCCTTTAAAAGTCTTTACAAATTGAATATCTAGTACATGTGTCTATTTTAATTGTAAAGCTGTATGATTGGTCTTTTATACATCTGTCACTTATTAGTAGGTATTCATAACTTAAAAAAGATGGTTGGCCTTTCACTTCTGGTCTGGGGCAGATGGATGGTCATCAGAGGAGGGACTCCTAAATGTCATGCTCTCAGTTTGTCACTCCTGTGGCTTTCCCTGTGAGTGCTGCCTCAGTGTAGAATGTTCTCTCTTCACTTCTTGTTCTTTGTTTTTGCTTTTTCCTCAGATCTAGATACTGATGATGATTTAAATAGCGACGATTATGAATATGAAGACGAAGCCAAACTTGTTATATTCCCAGACCACTATGAAATAGCACTACCAAATATTGAGGAGTTACCAGCCCTGGTCAGTGAGTGTGCACGGCTGCTAGGTAGATGTGCGTGACTCTCTGTGTCAGGTGTGTGTGCGTGTGCAGTGTGTGTGCACTCGGTGGGTGGGGAAGGCAAGTTGAATGAGAGAAGAGGAGAAGAATGAGCATGAACACGAGCATATTGCTTCTTTGAGGGTCTTGCAGGGGGAGGTCTTCGTAGCATTCCCCCAGATACCCTCTGCTGCATGATATTTCCATTGCCATGTGGGCCTCTAAGTATATAAACGTGGGGCTGGTCTCGCCCCTGTGGCCTGGCCTCCCCTGCCTCCCCATGGTGGGCTGCCCCTCCCCCGGTGGGCTGGCCTCCCCTTGGTGGGCTGGCTTCTTGCCGCCATAATTCACAGGCTGTTGCTTAGATTTTCACACTGTGCCCTTTTGATGTACAGCGGCCATTGGAGATGGGTGTCTTCTGATCAGAGGAATGGCCATATATATATATATATATATATATATATATGTGTATATTTTTAAAGATTTTATTTATTTATTTGACAGAGAGAAACACAGCCAAAGAGGGGACATAAGCAGGGGGAGTAAGAAGCAGGCTCCCCTGGGCAGGGAGCCCGATGTGGGGCTCGATCCTGTGACTCCAGGATCATGACCTGAGCGGAAGGCAGCCAGCCGCTTAACGACTGAGTCACCCAGGCGCCCTGAGGAATGGCTGTATTTTTATTCTGCGTGTTAGCCTTCCACGTGAGATCTTGTTTGGGAAGAATAAGGATTTCTCTGCTGAAGCAACAGCAACACAATTATAAAAGTAACCAAATGTTTACAAATCACAGGTCTGTGGGAGCTCAGTGGTAATGTGAGATGCCTTGAAAGTTCTATTCCTCATGAAGACTAAGACTACATTCTAGGTTTTAGCGTTTAGATGTGGGGGGTGAATTTTTTTCTCTTCCCTTTCCTTGTTTCTTGTGGGGCAACATTCACTTTCCTGAACAGCATGAAGCTGAGGGCAGCAGGGGCAGTGTGAGGAAGCCACGTTCTGTTGTACTTGGATCCTGTAAGGAGGCACGGAGCTCCTGCAAGGTCCCAAGCATTTTTCCTGTTCTTTCCCCCTGTCTTGTATTGTCTCCCCCACCCCATCCTTCTGTCTTTTCCTCTTTCCCACTCTGTGCACACCCTCACTTCTCAGGGCCTGGCCCCAGAAGCAGGAAGGTAGGGTCCATGGAGTTGAGACAGGCTAGTTCTCGTCTTCCCTCCTGGCACTCCCCCAGAACAAAACCCAGGTGTTTAGGTCTGCGAATCCTCAGGACATTGTGTGACTTTGTATCTACGGCCACCTGCTCACTTGCCTCTGCCAGTACAGGGGTGGGGGGGGTGTTTGTGCTTGGGGTTCCCATGTCATTAGAGACTGGATTCTACCATTCCACCTCATTTGCCCCTGACCTACTTTCTATCTAAATATAAGACCACAGAAATGAAAATGTGTATTTAGCTACTGTAGCTCTTTCCTCTAATTATTATATGTGACATATCCTTTTTAGTGTTAAGTGCAGTGTTTAGCAGGGCATAGAGAATTAAATTACCTCTCCTTTCTTCAGTTCCCTGTGCTGACTCATGTGGCTGTTACCAAGGATAAAATATATGAGTGGGCAAAATGGTCGTACCTCATCCCATTACCTGAAATTATGTAATAAAGCTTGTATGTCCACAATACTGAGAGTTCTTACATACCTGCTCTTATTTAATGTAGCTGTTATGTCTGCCATCAGAAAAGAAATAGAGAAGCGCACTGTGAATAAATGATTTTTCTCTCACTCCCTCATGAAGGAAAAGCCTTTATGTGAAAAAGTTAATGAAGGAGACTTTAAGTGTTTTTTAATCAATCCTATATTCAGAATATAATTCAAGTGTGAATATTTTTTTTATTTAAATAAAAGTGAAGGGTCATAGAAATCCGAATCCCTCAGTATGTGTTATAATTTTTAATACAGAGTCTTTTAGAATCAAGAAATAACATAAAAATTTTCTAAAAAGGAGACAGAGAATTATTTCAAAGTTGGGGTGGAGAGATTGAAGGAAAAGCCTAGGTTTATCTGATCATAACTGATAGGATTTATTTATATAGCAGGTTCTATTTATATAACTATTTTATAAATTTATACAAAATTAATGTTATTTATATTCTTATACTATTATAAACATTCATAGTTATTTATATAACTAGTTCCTATCTTTTCATGTTTCTACATTTTTTGGTGTTTGATATTCTCTCTTTAAGCTTTGAAAGATCTTATTTATTTATTTGAGAGAGAGAGAGCGAGCAAGTGTGTGTGTGTGTGAGAGAGAGAGTGAGAGTGAGATAGAGATGGAACAAGGTGAGAGGGAATAGCAGACTCCCGACTGAGCAGGGAGCTCAGCCTCAGGCTTGATCCCAGGACACTGGGATCATGACTTGAGCTGAAGGCCGACTCTTTTTTTAAGCTTTTAAGTAACAAAAATTATTGAGCTGAAAATCATCCAACCAGATGAGTCTTCCTTCCTCTTTTGAGCTTCCCAGCACAGAAAAAATTCTGTTTCAGATAGGAAAACTGTGGATTCTACCAGAAGTTTAAACCCCCTCTCAAGGATGTGGAGTTCACAGAGACATAGCATTTGGAGCTCAGTAGGGATCTTATAGCCTGAAATTCAGTGCCTCATTTTAGACATCAGGAACTCAAGCAGTGGTGTGCTTGTAAATATTTAGAAACCAGCTCCCTGGGGGGAAAGGCCTGCTTTGTAATATTTGATGATTTCTGCGGTTAAATATTCCCACCATGGCTGATTTCAAGCTAACAGGATGTCTCCGACAGCAGTGTTGAAAAGATAGTGTACAGCAGCACACTGTTATATTAAATTCCCACCAGTCACATATGTGTATGTAAATAACCTCAAGAGCACACTGAAAATCCTAAGATATAGTAGAAAAGGAAGTGAAGAGTTTTAAGTGTTTGTTAATTTTTAAAAATACATTTTACTTGATTGTGTTTTTATAATTTAATTTTCAGTAATGGCTGTGTTGAACAACATTCTTGCAGAATTTCTTAAAATTTAACTATCACTTCTGTGAACCAGTTTGAGTCAGTTCCAGAACACTACTGAGTTTGAGGATTATGAGGCCTTGGATGGAGCCAGGACTAGTATCAAGTTCTTTTCTCTTCACTCTAGACAACAAATCTAGGGAAAGATAATTCATGGCCTAATTATAGGATCATATTGATCTTCAGCAATGATCCATATGAAGGGCCGTTAAGTGATTTCAGATACTCTGAAAACACTAGATCAGTGTTTGGTAGCGGCCCCGAAGTTTGAGGAAATTTTGTTAAGTGTCACCAACAAGTTTTTCAATGAAAAGAGAGAATATTATTTTCAAATCTTGATCAACACTGTGCATTGTGGAGAAGATTCCGAGGAGGAGAGGGAAGGGATTGAGACAGTTGTTGCAGCAACCAGGAAACTGTAATGACAGACCAGACTGAAAAACTTAGGATGCGTAGCCCATGTGCTCAGGCAGCCCAGACCCAGAGGATCAGGGAGGGGCTTCTGGTGACCTCAAGCCTGTTTTCTAGTGGCATTTCTGGAAGGAAGTGGGAGATGAATTTTGACAATTGAAAAAAAAGGCTAATTGTATACAAGTGCTTGTGGTGAGAGATGAGTGGGACTATCTTTTTTAAAAAGGTTTAGATATATTTGCAGATGCCTGGCACGTCATGGAGTATAACCTTTTTGAGGGCAGAGACCTCTTCCTTATTCCTGATGGTACCTTGCCCAGTGTCATCCTTTGATAATACCTTGGAGAGTTTAAGCTGCTGCAGGAGAGGATCTGATATTCCCAGCAGACCAGAGGAGGGGGCAGGTGTGGGAGAAAGGAACCACGAGAGGCTGTGTGTGGCTGTCTGGGTGAGCCGTGTTAGTGGCTGCGACCAAGACAAGTGTGAGTGAAATTGAGAAGAGGAAGGTTCCACATAGCTTCTGGATGTAAGAGTGAGAGGAATTGCTCATGGTTTGATTGGATGGGGGATGGCAACTAAGGGAGCTTCCTTCACTGTCTCTTAATGAGTTCTAGGGCTACGCAGGAGGGATCACTCTGCATGAAGTTCAGCTAATTGTGCAGGGGGTTAGCAATATAGAACACAAACCTTGGTTTAAAAACCTTTTTAAACCATCTAGTGGCTTTTGTTGTCTTTGGAGTTGGGCATGCATTGCCATTATCTCCTTGTGGACTATTCTCATCACCCTTCCACCTGTCATTGCTCCCAGCCTCTGGCAATCAATAATCTACTTTCTGTCTCAGTGGATTTGCCTACTCTGGACATTTCATATAAATGGAATCATACAACATACATAGTTCTCTGTGGCTGGCCTTTTTTACTTAGCCTGTATTTTCAAGATTCATTCATGTTGTAGCATGTATCAAGACTTCAATCCTTTTTATTGCTGAATAACATTTCATTGTGTGGACATATCCATTTGTCATTAATGGGCATCAGGGTGGTTTCTGCTTTTTGGCTATTCTAAATAATGCTTCTGTGAACATTTGTGTTTAAATTTTAACACGGGCACATACTTTCATTTTTCTTGGCTTTATACCTAGGAGTCGAATTGCTCAGTTTAAACGTTTGTGGAACTACCAAACTGTTTTGCCACAGTGGCTGCCCCATTTTTTACATTCCCAACAGAATATTTTTCTTTTTAAAGATTTTATTTATTTATTTGACAGAGGGGGAGAGTGAGAGAGCACAAGCAGGGGGAGCAGCAGAGTGAGAGGGAGAATCAGGCTTCCTGCTGAGCAGGGAGCCAGGTGTGGGGCTCAATCCCAGGACCCTGGGATCATGACCTGAGCTGAAGGCAGACACCCAACTGACTGAGCCACACAGCTGCCCCTAGAATATGCTTTTAAAGACAGTTAGGAATAGTTGTTATAGCATTAAGCAAATAGCAAATGTGATAGGCATTTGTGCTGGGTTAATCAGGTTAAGGAGAAAGCAGAGAATTTACATCCCCTTCCTCTGTGGTCAGTTGGTGCCAAGCTGGGTATCACAGATTTGCTCATGATGTCGACTGATCTGGCATGGAGACGCCTAGGCATGTCCCGGTCCAGGGTCACATTTGCACCAGATTAAGAAATGGAGCCATGCTGCTTGCATTCCATTCAAATGCCCTTGACCACATGCCATTGTGTGATGAGTTGAGGATATTGGATATCTGGGTGTATATTTGTTAGGAGGAAAACACATCACTTGGGTAAATCCTAGGCATTCCTGTAGCTAACGTCACTCTTGTCAATCATTTACTGAATACTTTTCACTCTGCTTGCTAAGAAATTGTTTAAACTGACTCCTGTGCTTGGTTTACAAACTGAATTTGGTTCCTTGCTATCTTTTGTCATCGTCAATACTGCACACTCCAGGTTAGGGACAAAACCGAGCTGGGTTCATGGAGAAAGTGTTAGAATCAGCTTAACTGGGATCTCGTTCTTATGGTCATTGTTATCTGAATTTTCTTGGGTCAGGCTGTATTTATTAATAAACTTTTAAACTTGTTTTCTAGAAGTTGCTTTCCTCTCAAACTGCTCTTATATATGACATCTGGGCTTGTCTTACAGGTAACAATTGCCTGTGATGCGGTTCTCAGCTCAAAATCTCCATATAGAAAGCAGGACCCAGACACATGGGAAAATGAATTGCCAGTATCCAAATATGCCAATAACCTTACCCAGTTGGACAATGGAGTCAGGATTCCTCCAAGGTGAGTGTCAGATATTGAAATGGAACGATACCCCTTCAAACTAGGCAAAGGAATATTGAGGTTTCTACCTCTTCTCTGAATTGGCATTTATGTGTATTTTCCTAGATGCCTCTGATTAAAACTAAGCTCAAAATTCTTTCTAAAGTATCTGTACTTTTGTAGAGGCTGAGCATGGCCAGCCCATACCCCTGAGCTCATCCCCACCTTTTATTTTATTTTATTTTATTTTATTTTATTTTATTTTATTTTATTTTATTTTATTTTATTTTATTTTATTTTATTTTATTTATTTATTTTATTGTTACTTAAATTTTTTTTCCAGTGTTCCAAGATTCATTCCCCATTCCCCACACCCAGTGCTCCACCCAATAGGTGTCCCCAGTACCCACCACCAGGCTCTCCCATCCCTCCACCCCCCTCCCTCCAAGTCCCTCAGTTTCTTTCTGTGTCCAAAGTCTCTGTTGTTTCATTTCCCTCCCTAGATTACCCTAGTTCCCATTTGCTTTCCTTCTCCCACTGTCCTCCAGGTTACCCCTCATGCACCGCAAGTAAGTGAAACCATACGATACTTGACTTTCTCTTCTTGGCTTATTTCACTCAGCATAATCTCTTCCAGTCCAGTCCATGTTGCTACAAAAGTTGGATATTCATCCTTTCTGACGGAGGCATAGTATTCCATTGTATATATGTACCACATCTTCTTTATCCATTCATCTGTTGATGGGCACCTTGGCTCTTTCCACAATTTGGCAATTGTGGCCATTGCTGCGATGAACATTGGGGTGCATATGGCCCTTCTTTTCACTACATCCGTATCTTTGGGGTAAATGCCCAGTAGTGCAATTGCAGGGTCATAGTCATCCCCACCTTTTGACTGTCAGCGGCAAGCACCCACTTGAGGGTGCTCTTTGCTTGAGGGTGCTCTGTTTGAGGGTTCTCTTTGCTTGAGGGCTTTCTCTGCTTGCTGAGGCCAGGTAGGCCTGTGCATGGGACAGTGAGAAATGCCATGGCTTTAATGCTCCCTTCTGTCCTCCTGAACAGCCTTCAACCAGTGACTGTGGTGTGGATGGATAAATACTCTGGACCCTGACTCCTCAAGTGGACAGTCCCCAACTATACTGGGCTCAGTTTCCCTTGGTGGTCATGCTTGTTGACATACCTGGACTGGCATCCTGCCCTTTCCAGTCTTCTTTCCCTCCAGTGCTTCTTGGAATCACCTCCAAAACAAGCCATTTACGTTCAGACCTTTGTTTCAGAGTCTGCTTCTAGGGGAACCCAACGTTTACCAGTTTTTGGTTGTCACCCTTATGGCTGGAATGCTCTCTGGGCTACATTGGCATTTCCTCTTAGGTCTGTTGTGCGGACAGAGGAGGGTGCTCTAGTCTTGTTGAACCCTGAGTGTGCTGCCTTCGCATTCTGTGTGTCATAGCAGAAGGCAGGCTACTTCTGGGCCTCAGTTTCTCCCTTTGACAGTGGGGCTGGGGATACTGATTCTGAAGGGTGTTGAATAGAATTAGATGATCAAATTTCTATAGGGTACTTGACATGCACCTGACATTTAACCTTCAGTGAAGTTGACATTCTTTCTACTTCATTCAGATCTGCTGCGTAGTAGGATTTTGTTTAAACGAGTTTTACTAGGTGTGGTTAATGCTCTAGAACTTTACGTGTCTATACACATGGGATTCTGCATGTTTTAGACTTATTTGAGCTTTACTGTCCCTCACGTAGGAATCTGAAGGCAATGACCTCACCTCCTGACCTGTGTTTTTTGAAGATTATTTCTTTGCCATTTTTTTTTTTAAGATTATTTATTTGTTTGAGTGAGAGTGAGAGCGAGAATGAGAGAGAGGCAGAGGGAGAAACGGGCTCCCCGCTGAGCTGGGGTCTGATGTGGGCTAGATCCCAGGACCCTGAGATCATGACCTGAGCTGAGGGCAGATGCCTAAGTGACTGAGCCACCCACTGTGGTATGGATGTGTCTGTTTTCTAAAGTAAAAGAGCCTTGTGGAGGCAGGCAGGGTACTGATTGGTCCTGCTGCTCTGGAGGGGTGACGTTAACATTCTGAAGGGAGAAGAGGGGGAAGGAAGCAGTGTTCCACTCACCATTTCTTGTGACCCCCAGCTCGAGACCATCCGTTTTCTTGGATGTTAATTTTCTAGCTATGCCTCACATTCCAGTGATACTCACTGCTCTTCCCTGACTTTTCAGTGGTTGGAAGTGTGCCAGGTGTGACCTGCGGGAAAACCTCTGGTTGAATCTGACCGATGGTTCTGTGCTGTGCGGGAAGTGGTTCTTCGACAGCTCTGGAGGCAACGGCCACGCGCTGGAGCATTACAGAGACATGGGCTACCCTCTGGCCGTGAAACTGGGAACTATCACTCCTGATGGAGCTGGTGAGTGTGCCCTTACCGACTTTGGGAACTTGCGGTGGCTCCTCTTAACTGAAATAGTGCCTTCATCCCTAGGTTGGGGTGTGTAGGCTCTGGACACAGCTCGGGTTTGAATCCTGATTCTGCCTCTTACTGGCAAGTCTTCAAATCCTTCTCAGCTTCAGGTTCCTCATCCGGAGGGTGATTGTGGTAGCTCCCTTCTAGGTCTGTTAATGCGCCAAAAGCATTTAGCCCAGTGCACACAGTAAGGCCTTAAGAGTCAGTTGCTACTGTTGCCTGTTATTACTGTCTTTCTGTATATCTCTTGGCTAAGAGGAGGACTTGTGAAGTGAACAAGGATAATCAAATCCACCATTTAAACAGTAGAGGGAAGCCCTAGAATTCATGATGGGGGTGGTTAGCATCATTTTAGAAACTAATGGAGTCATAAAGGAGGGGGCTTTTAAGGATGTTGTATGTCAGATCCCTGACAGTGGCTGGCAGCAAAGGATTAGACTTGGTTCCTATTTGTACTGTCGGGTTCAGATTGGTTCTCTTTCTTTATGTTCTCACACCATATGCTGTCACATGTTTTTGGCCATGCTTGTATAGTTCTTTCTCGCTAACATTTTGTGATGGAAAAGGGAAATAATATCAGGATCAATAATGAGAAACTTAAACACTGAGCAAGGGCCATAAGAATCCATCATCTAAGCATCACTGAAAACATTGACTGAGTAGACATAGGTCTGGACCAACACCTAGGTCAGTTTTCTTCCATCTTTCCAAGTTTTAGTCTCTATTTCTCCTTTACTTTAAGGTCAGATCATTAGGAGAAATACAAAGACACTTGTCTTTTCTTCTGTTCGCTTTCTAGGACTGAATTAGCCTGCTTCAGAGTTAATTGACTAGGATGTTTTCTTTAACTATGACACACTTCTTATCTACCATGCCTTTTCCATCAAACTGGTTTTATTTTTTGTTTGTTTTATAATTGAGGGCTGACAGTTTTGTCACGCAAAGATTCTCTTGGTTCACATTTTGGATAATCTTCCTATTTCCAAAGTTAGTGGGCTGATTTTTAACTCATTAGAGATATATAGCTGTAGATAGATAACCCTCTCCACTAGCTATAGGATGAAGCCTACCAATTCCAGCACCTGAAGAGGAAATTTGGGATGTGCAATTGAATTGAGGGTTACAGCAAGTCTCTTACAGGTCTTTGTTATGTTGAATGCTGCTGTTTAAGGCAACCATCCTAAGGCTACAGATGGAAGGGTTTGTAATACAGGAGTTCTAGTGGGTAAAGTTCTAAGTAGAGAATCATTTGAATGTATCTTCTTTTGTGTTTTTTTTTTTTTTTAAGATTTTTTATTTATTTGACAGAGAGAAACACAGCGAGAGAGGGAACACAGGCAGGGGGAGTGAGAGAGGGAGAAGCAGGCTTCCCGCCCAACAGGGAGTCCAGTCCCATGTGGGGCTCGATCCCGAGTCTCGGGATCATGACCTGAGCTGAAGGCAGTCGCTTAACCAACGGAGCCACCCAGGCGCCACCGTTGTGGTTGTTGTTGGTGTTGTTTGTTTGTTTGTTTTTTTTTAAGACATGCATTTAGAGAGAGAGAGAGAGGGAGAGAGGGAGCGAGTGCACATGGGTTCTTGAGCACGTGGTTAGGGAGGAGGGCGAAGGGAGGTGCAGGTGGAGGGAGAAGGAAAGAGAATCCCAAGGGCTTGATCCCATGACCATGAGATCATAACCTGAGCAGAAACCAAGGGTCAGACTCATAACTGACTGTGCCACCCAGGTGCCCCTGAATGTGTCTCCTTTCTATGTTGTTTTTTGTAGTGCTTTGATAAAACCAGTTATTAGAAGTCCAGTTCCTGGAACAACCTAAGACTACAGTTATTTGTATATCTGGCTTGGTTCTAAAATTTCAGGTGTTTGAAGGCAGAGCTATGTCTTGCTCATCTTTGGGTTCCATATAAAATCTTACATATGGTAAGCCCGAGCACTTTTGTTAAATAAACTGACTGGTATGTAAGTATTTAAATAATTAGATTCTGTGTAAATGTATGCTAATAATAAAGGCAAGGGTTAATTCTGTTCTCTACATGTCTTTAATTTTCCAGAAATTTTTTTGCTAAAATGATACTCATTTTCAAACTATGATTTAGACTTTTTTCTTTTTTTTAACCTAAAGTTTTTTTCCTTTCTTTTTTTTTTAAGATTTTATTTATTTGACAGAGAGAAACACAGCCAGAGAGGGAAGACAAGCAGGGGGAGTGAGAGAGGGAGAAGCAGGCTTCCCGCCCAGCAGGGAGCCTGATGTGGGACTCGATCCAGGTCTCCAGGATCATGACCTGAGCTGAAGGCAGTTGCCCAACCAACTGAGCCACCCAGGCGCCCCCTTTTCCTTTCAACTTGAAGAAGGAACATTTTATTTTTACCCCTTGATCATACAAGTAGCAGATATTCAGTGCAACATATTTAGAAAAAAGAAAAATTTAGGCATGCAAATAAAAATCACTAGTAATATCATTTGTCAAATCACTTCTAACAATTTGGATATTTCCTTTCAATTTTGTTTCCTGTTTTAGGGTCTTGATCAATTCTTATTTTTACAAAATGTTTACCACATTTTTACAAAAATGGAATCATACTATATAAAGTTCTATTCCTTGTTTTCTTCTGTTTAACATTAAACATATATGTATATTATAGTCCATGTCATTAAATATTCTCTAGTATCCCTGGATAGTTCCATAAATGATTTCATTATTCTCCTGTTGGTTGTTATAATTTTTTTGCTATTCTGATGAGCATCTTTATATATATTGAAGTCTTTGGATGTTTGATGATATATTTAGGATCAATTTTTATATACAAAACGTTGAACCTTTTAAATTTTCAGTTGCCACACGAACCATGAGAGACTATGGACTTCAGGAAACAGGGTTTTAGAAGGGAGGAGGGTGGGGGATGGGTGAGCCTGGTGATGAATACTAAGGAAGGTGCAGATGCATGGAGCGTGGGTGTTATATGCAAACAATGAATCATGGAACAGTACATTAAAAACTAATGATGTACTGTATGGTGATTAACATAGCAAAAAAAAAAATTTTCAGTTGCTGAATTTCTCTTTTAAATAGTTACAATAATTAACATTCCCATTAATAGCGTATGAGAATCTCATTTCAGCAAATCTTTGACAACTTTGGGTATTCACCATTTTTAAAAACCTTTACTAATCTGGTATCTTGTTTTCGTTTGCTTTACTAGTGAGGCTGAATATTTTTCATAGTATTTTTGGCCATTTGTAGTTCTACTTTTGAATTTCTTAGGATGATTTTCTAGTCGGCTTATGTGTAGGCGTTCCTTCTTGGTTTAAAAAAACTCTTCAGCTGCTAAGAATAGTAATTCATTATCTGCCATAGTTAAGTGTTTTTTTGTTTGTTTGTTCATTTGTAGAGAAGGGAGAACTTTTCCTTATATAACTGAGATTTTTGAATAAATATTCCTGTTTTGATCACAGAAGGCATAAAACAAACCACAGTGAGGATCATATAGCTTGTGATGAGAGTTCTTGAATTCATTCACCTGAAATAATGTTTGCTTTTTGAAGAAAGATCAGGATTTGATTTCTGCTTGTCTTGTACAGAGTTGGTTTTAGTGATTATTGTCAGTCTAATTATCATATAAGTTTATGGGATTCGTCAATTTTATGTTAGTTTTTTTTAAGGCTGTTTAATAGATTTCTAGCTGTAACTCATTTGTTTTAAAGCCAAATAAGTTAATGAAAACATGTCTAAAGTTTCCCTTAATGTCTGATGATGAGCCTTGTGGACACTGAGGCCTAGGAGCACAGGGTGCCCTCTGTCCAGGGGTAGGGGACACCTCCTGGGGAAGGTACTACTGCCAACGGTCCCATTTCCATATTTGCTAGGCTCACTGAGGCTGATTCAACTTGGAAGAGAGAAAGTGTTTATTTTTTAGTTTATAGTGAGAACCACAACTGCCTGTAAGTGGGATGTTTATGTTGGCTAGACCAGTACATTCCTTTCCTGTGGGGAGCTGACTTACATTCGGAGTATTGCTTAGTGAACATGGTATCCAAGCAGGTTGTGGACTCAACATTTAATGGTAATGTGATCTGACCATCCTGGTTTCCTTCTCCCCAGTAAGGGTATACCTGTTAGGTGAGGAACTCCTATGTATGTTTGGGTTGCAACTTAGAATCGGTTCTTCCAAGAAGCCTGGACTGCCTAGGTGAGGCCATTGTGGTGGCATGGGTAGTAAAAATGGCCCCCATATCAAATTCTGCTCTGGGTCTCCATGAGTACGGTGACAAACAAACCAGGAAACAGATCGCCAGACAAACAAACAAATAAAAAGAGCTTTCCTCTGTGGGAGGAGACATTGCTTTGGCAAAGTGAGGATGAGGTTCTGGGTAGGAAGGGAGTGAGGAGGGACAGAGATAGGAGAGGGTGTTTTGTTCTTCTGTTGTGAAACAAGGTTACCTAAGAAGAAGCCCCAGTGCCTTGGTGATTGCAGGAGAAGCTTCTGGAGATGCCCACAGCAACCGTGACATTTCCTGTCCCCACTTGCCCCTGGACCAGCTCAGTAGCATCTTAGGGTGCTCTTTCCTGAGTCCACTTTACATTTTTTTTCTATGACTACATGTCATTTATAAATTCTTCATCCTTGCCAAATTTGAGGATCACAGTTCATTTTTAGATTTCTTGTATGTTACTCACTCGACTGTTTTTGTCATTGGGGTAAAAAAAAAAACAAAAACAAACTATGTGTCTGAGCAATCATGTCCATCTTTGGAGCACTTAATGACTGGAGGGAGGAAACATTAATTTCTCAGTATAGCATGAGTCTAAGAAATTAAGAATTATAGAGTGCTGTGTGATTTTTCACTTATTTCAAAATCCTAAGCCAATGCCAATTGGTTCAGTTCTGGCAGGTTTGTTATTTTCTAATAAAGCTCAAATAATTAGAGGCTTAAAGTCTTAAGTCTTCAAAACTATTTCACTCGTTAATAATAACCAAAGTTAAATTGTCTCGGGAATGTCATTTTCAGGTTCAGTCAGTATTTGAGTGGTATTTTTTTTTAAAGATTTTATTTATTTTTTTATTTGACAGAGAGAGAGATCACAAGTAGGCAGAGAGGCAGGCAGAGAGAGAGAGGCGGAAGCAGGCTCCCTGCCGAGCAGAGAGCCCGATGCGGGCCTCAATCCCAGGACCCTGAGATCATGACCTGAGGTGAAGGCAGAGGCTTTAACCCACTGAGCCACCCAGGCGCCCAAGTGGTATTTTTCTTGTCACTTGCTATAGATTAAAAAATATTATTTATGTATTTGTTTCAAGTTATTAAATATTTTTGTTGGTGGTTTTAGCATTTGAACTTTTGGAGAAGTTTTTCTTGATTGGGCTGGAGATGTTGTCTTTTGTTTTTGCTTTTGAGAGCACTGAATTATACTAAAGAAAGAATAATTTATATTCTTATATATCTACAAGTTAAAATGAGCCCCTAGAGGAAGAGGGACAGCAGAGAAAGCTATGCAACATCTAATCTATTAATAATAGAAAGACTAACTTCCTTTGGTGGCAGTGAGTCTCCACATATCTGAGTTTAGGTCAGAAGATCACCATAGTTTGTGTGTGTGTGAGAGTGTGTGTGTGTGTGTGTGTGTGTGTGTGTGTGTGTGTGTGTGTATTTTTTTTCCTCCTGGTCATATTCCAAAGAGGAGGAAAATCCTTGGGCAATCTATCTTTTACTGCCCTAAAGAATGCTATCTATTTTTTTCTTTTTAAAAATTTACTTATTTTATTTAAAAAATATATTTTATTTATTTGTTGGGAGAGAGAGAGCGAGAGCAGGAGCAAGGGGAGGAACAGAAGGAAAGGGAGAAAGAGACTCCCTGCTGAGTAGGTAGCTCAACGCAGGACTCGAGCCAGGGACCCCAATGTAGGACTGGATCTAAGGACCCCAGGATAATGACCTGAGCTGAAGGTAGATATTTAATTAACTGAAATACTGAGGTGCCCTTATTTACTTATTTTAAAGAGAGAGAGAGAGAGAGAGAGAGAGAGAGAGAGAGAGAGAAAACATGAGCGGGAGGGGCAGAGGAAGAGAGAATTTCAAACAGACTCCACACCTGGTGGGGAGACTGATGTGGGGCCTGGTCCTACCTCCCAAGATCATGACCTGAGCCAAAACCAAGGGTAGGACACTCAACTGACTGAGCCACCCAGGAGCCCCTGCTATCTTGTTACCTATTTTCCTTGTAATAGATTTTGCTTTTCCAATGTAGGAGTGAAGAAATTGTGGTTCTCCCTTCCTGTTAAGGGTTTGGGATGGTGCTTCGCCAAATCTCCGAGTCTTCTGAGAGAGCTAAAGAAATAGTGTAAAGGAAAAAAGGGCTGGGTGAGGGGTCCAGATACCAAGGTTCTGGGCCGCCTGTGAGGTTCGAGGCAAATGATTTAACCTTATTTGCCTCTTTTCCTCATCTGCAAAACGAGGCTTAAAGATATCTGTCCCCTCCCCCACACTGGACATCTGTGTGAGGACATACAAGGCAGTGGTTTTGATAGCTTTTGGGGGGATTTGCCAAGAAGGCCAAGATGCGAATCCCTCAGGCCGTGGGATGGGTGGGCTGGGCCTGGGGTGGCTGGAACCTCCTGAGTTATGCCCCTGGGCCACGTGCATCCTCATTTGCTGTGTGCCCTATGGGGTGGACACATTTGGGAAGTGTGTAATAGTCTTCACTAAGTCCACTGGGAGTGGACACTAGTGCTGGAAAGAAGGGATGAAGGGGTGAAGGGGGGAGGTGGGAGTTGCTGAGCTGGTAGGTCTGAGACTGTGGAGGATTCCACAGGCAGAATTTTGTTTTGTCGTGGACCCAACACCTCACTCCAGCCATTCAGCTGCTCCTGAGGGCCTGTGTGTCCCCTCTGTCCCCTCGTAGCCTCCCTCTCTGTCGCAGTAGGTGGTGCCACTCCCTCCTCCCTCACCCTTCCCTCCTCCTGCACTGTTGTTAACGCCAGTGTGGTTTTGGTTACAAAATCAATTGTTAGAGATTTACACTGGTCTAATTTTAATTATTTTAACTTTAGATAGTGCTTTTTCAAATTTTTCTTTTTTTGTTTCAGAAAACCTTTTAAAAATGAACTTTGTTCTTCTGAGCCATGAGCATGGAATGTTTTTCCATCTTTTTGTGTCTTCTTCAATTTCTTTCATGAGTGTACTGTAGTTCCTTGAGTACAGATTCTTTCTTTTTTTTTTTTTTTAAGATTTTATTTAATTTGACAGAGAGAAACACAGCGAGAGAGGGGGAGTGAGAGAGGGAGAAGCAGGCTTCCTGCTGAGCAGGGAGCCTGATGTGGGGCTGGATGCCGGGTCTCCGGGATCATGACCTGAGCCGAAGGCAGTCGCTTAACCAACTGAGCTGGATGCCGGGTCTCCGGGATCATGACCTGAGCCGAAGGCAGTCGCTTAACCAACTGAGCCGAAGGCAGTCGCTTAACCAACTGAATACAGATACTTTACCTCTTTGGTTAGGTTTATTCCAAGGTATCTTACGGTTTTTGGTGCTGTAATAGATGAAATTGATTCTCTAATTTCCCTTTCTATATTTTCATTGTTAGTGTATAAGAAAGCCAGGATTTCTGTACATTGATTTTGTATCCTGCCACATTACTGTATGAGTAATACTGAATTGCTGTATGAGTTCTAGTAGGTTTGGGGTAGAGTCTTTTGGGTTTTCCATATAAAGTATCATGTCATCTGCAAAGAGAGAGAGTTTGACTTCTTCTTTGCAAATCTGAATACCTTTTATTTCTTTTTGTTGTCTGATTGCTGTTGCTAGGACTTCTAACACTATGTTGAAAAATAGTGGTGAGAGGGGGCATCCTTGTCTTGTTCCTGATCTCAATGGGAAGGCTGTCAGCTTTTCCCCATGGAGAATGATATTTGCTGTGGGTTTTTCATAGATAGATTTTATGAAGTTGAGGACTGTTCCCTCTATCCCTATACTTTGAAGAGTTTTAATCAGGAACAGATGCTGTATTTTGTCAAATGCTTTTTCTGAATCAATTGAGAGGACCATGGGTTCTTCTCTTATTGATTTGTTCTATCACATTGATTGATTTGTGAATGTTGAACCACCCTTGCAGCCCAGAGATAAATCCCACCTGGTCATGGTGGATAATCTTTTTAATGTACTGTTGGATCCTATTATCTAGGATCTTGTTGAGAATCTTGGCACTCATTTTCATCAGGGGTATTGGTCTGAAATTCTCCATTTTGTTGGGGTCTTTGCCTGGTTTGGGAATTAGGGTAATGCTGGCTTCATAGAAAGGGTCTGGAAGTTTTCCTTCTGTTTCTATTTTTTGAAACAGCTTCAGGGGGCACCTGGATGGCTCAGTTGTTAAGCATCTGCCTTCAGCTCAGGTCATGATCCCAGAGTTCTGGGATCAAGCCCCACATCCGGCTCCCTGCTCGGCGGGAAGCCTGCTTCTCCCTTACTCCCGCTGCTGTGTTCCCTCTCTAGCTGTGTTTCTCTCTATCAAATAAATAAAATCTTAAAAAAAAAAAAGAAACAGCTTCAGGAGAATAGGTATTATTTCTTCTTTGAATGTCTGGTAGAATTGTTAAAATGTCTATACTGTCTAGAGCATTCTATACTTTCAATGCCATCCTGATCAAAATTCCACCAGCACTTTTCAAAGTGCTGGAACAAACAATCCTTAAATTTGTATTGAACCAAAAAAGACCCCAAATCTCTAAGGAAATGTTGAAAAAGAAAAACAAAGCTGGGGGCATCATGTTGTCTGATTTCAAGCTTTATTACAAAGCTGTGATCATCAAGACAGCATGATACTGGCACAAAAGGAGACACATACACCAGTGGAACAGAGTAGAGAGTCTACATATGGAGCCTCAACTCTATGGTCAAATAATCTTCAACAAAGCAAGAAAAAATATCCAGTGGAAAAAAGACTGTCTCTTCAATAAATGGTGCTGGGAAAATTGGACAGCTACATATAGAGGAATGAAACTCGACCATTATCTTATGCCACACACAAAGATAGACTCGAAATGGATGAAAGACCTCAACATGAGGCAGGAATCTATCAAAATCCTAGAGGAGAACATAGGCAGTAACCTGTTGACATCGGCCACAGCGACTTCTTTCCAGACACGTCTCCAAAGGCAGAGGAAACAAAAGCAAAAATGAACTTTTGGGACTTCCTCAAAATAAAAAACTTCTGCACAGCAAAAGAAAGAGACAACAAAACAAAGAGGCAACCCATGGAATGGGAGAAGATATTTGCAAATGACACTACAGACAAAGGGCTGATATCCAAGATCTATAAAGAACTCCTCAAACTCAACACCCCCAAAAAAGATGATCATGTCAAGAAATGAGCTGAAGGCATGAACAGACACTTCTCCAAAGAAGACATACAAATGGCTAACAGACACACGAAAAAATGTTCATCATCAATAGCCATCAGAGAAATTCAAATCAAAACCACATTGAGATACCACCTTATATCAGTTAGAATGGCCAAAATTACCAGGACAGGAAGCAACAAGTGTTGGAGAGGCTGTGGAGAAAGGGGAACCCTTACACTGTTGGTGGGAATGCAAGTTGGTACAGCCACTTTGGAACATAGTGTGAAGATTCCTTAAAAAATTAAAAATAGAGCTACCCTATGACCCTGCAATTGCACTACTGGGTATTTACCCCAAAGATACAGATGTAGTGAAAAGAAGGGCCATATGTACCCCAATGTTCATCGCAGCAATGGCCACAATCGCCAAACTGTGGAAAGAGCCAAGGTGCCCATCAACAGATGAATGGATAAAGAAGATGTGGTACAAATATACAATGGAATATTATGCCTCCATCAGAAAGGGTGAATACCCAGCTTTTGTATCAACATGGATGGGACTGGAAGAGATTATGCTGAGTGAAATGAGCCAAGCAGATAAAGTCAATTATCATATGGTTTCACTTACTTATGAAGCATAAGGAATGACATGGAGGCGAAGGAAAGGAGAAGGAAAGGAAAAGTGAATTGGGGTAAATCAGAGGGAGAGGTGAACTATGAGAGACTATGGACTCTGAGAAACAAACTGAGGGTTTTGGAAGTGAGGTGGGGTTAGGGGATGGATGAGTCTGGTGGTGGGTATTAAGGAGGGCATGTATTGCATGGAGCACTGGGTGTGGTACATAAACAATGACTCTTAGAACACTGAAAAAATAAAATAAAATTTAAATTAAAAAATGAACTTTCTGAAATGTCAAAAATTGATACATGGGTATAATTACAAAATAAACCTATTGTGTTTGTTGTTGATAATCTGTCCTTTCTCCTGTTGAGTGTAACTCACAAGAGGATTCTGCTGGCTTTATTCATCGATGTATCCCAAACCTGGCGCACAGTGGGAGCTCGATAGATACATGTTGAATATTGAACGACTTGATTAAAGATCTCATTCCTTGTTTTCTCTTCACCCTGTAGATGTTTATTCTTTTCAAGAAGAGGAACCTGTTTTGGATCCTCATTTGGCCAAGCACCTAGCACATTTTGGAATTGATATGCTTCATATGCATGGGGTAAGAAGGCCTACTTTATCTGTATTCCTATCTTGCAATGAGGAAACCCTTTGGTTTCTTTAATATGTAATTGCTTTAATAGGAATCTTACTTTTATAGGTTTTAGGTTTTAATGTTTGCCTTTACTTCTTGAATTTAATTAATTAGCATTTTCTTTTGGTTACCAGATTAAGGTTTTTATTATGTTATAATAAAAATGGCATCTCAAGTACCATTTGTTTTAGTTGGTGTTTACTTGTGAAATTTCTGTCTCCTTTGATGGAAAGTTGTATGAATCACTCCTTGTTCACTGAAGCAAGAAGGTACTGGAAGATGACCTTTAAAATTATCTGTGACCGACATCACTTTAATTAATTTCAGGAAGGGAAGCAGAGCTCGGGGGTGGAGAGAATAAGTCAACATGTTGTTGTTGATGGGGAAAGCTTTGCTTCATTTAATATTGTGTTTTCAAGCTGATATCATGACTGTGTAACATTGGGTCCCTGTGAGGAGCTGCTTCAGTGTGCGTGCTGTGCTTGGGCCCTTCCTTCCCAGCCCTTCTTCCGCTCCTCGGGCTCTCCTCCCCTCTGTCTCCTTGTCCTCACTCATGTCACCCTTTAATTTATGTTCTCTGCTCTTCTCTAAACCTCCCTCCCATTTTAAGGCCCTTCCAAGGCCCATGATTTTCCTTCACTTTCTTGTCAGTGGCCTTGCCTTTCTGTTTGCTGGGTTGCACTGTATTTTCCCTTGAAATTACTCTGCTAGCTTCTTTCTTTCTGTTCTTTCCGTTCCTATTTGTCTTTCTTCCTCCTATCTCCTTTCCTCTCAGTCTCTTTCCCTTTCATTTTTAAGTCTTTTAAATGTGTGTGTGTGTGTGTGTGTGTGTGTGTGTGTGTGTATTTACTGTGGAAAGACATACATAACATAAAATTTGCCATTTTAACTATTTTTAAGTGTGTGGTTCTGTGGCATTAAATACATTGACAGTTTTGTGTAGCATCACTATGTCAGTCTCTTTAATTAGATGATTTTTCTGCTTAGCTTGGGGAACAAAGGGGCAGAAACATCCATTGCTGTTAGAAATAATTCTTGGGATGTGAGTTTTGGGTGATAATTACAACTAAAGTTGGTTTAAAGACAGAGAATGGGCTTCGGGACAATGACATCAAACCACGGGTCAGCGAGTGGGAAGTGATCCAGGAGACGGGGACGAAGCTGAAGCCCATGTATGGCCCTGGATACACGGGTCTCAAGAATCTGGGCAACAGCTGCTACCTGAGTTCTGTCCTGCAGGCCATCTTCAGCATCCCGGAGTTCCAGAGAGCGTAAGTGCTGTCCCCCCGCCCCACCATGGGCCTGGGCGCAAGGTGCTGCCCTTTGTCTGCCCCAGTAAGTGCGGGGAAACCCGTCTTCATTAGCTGCAGGAAATGTCACCATAGCTTTGTGGTGTGACTTCTTGCACTGAAGCTGGGTGAGAACTGCTGTCAAGTGTTACGGGAACAGGTGAGATTAGGAGAGCTTTGTGACTGAGAATCTTACCGGGGCTTGTCGTATTAATAATGGCTTCTGTTTTTAGACCTTCAGTCACCCTCTATGCCAAGAAAATAGTGATCCTTCATCTTTCAGCACGCCTGACACATTCCTTCTATAGATGTGCTAGGAGAGATTCAGTGATTGGTTTGGTCAATGTTGCCTTCCTGGTGAACGGAGTTTTTTAGAGGATTTAAGCTTTGCATTATTTGTCACTCAAAATGTGGTTCACGGCTTGGTGTTGGTCCTTGCACTGCTGGGTATGGATCTCTGATAATGGAGAGGGAACATGTAGAAATTTTTGTAGCAAGTCAACATTGTAAGTGGCATTTCATTTTTCTAGTGATTTACTTTTGTTATATATCTTAAAAGAACCTCTATATGAGTTGACATAAACAAAAAAGCTGGCCCTTCGCACAGATAATTGGAAGGCAGTGACGGAGGACGTTTCCTGAGTGTGTGTATGAGGCTGCCTTCTTCCTCCCACATGGAGGGCAGAGCGGCTGTGTCTGTGCCCTTCTCTTCTTTGGGCAGGGTTTAGAAGGGGAGCTGGGAAGACTATGCCCGAGGCTGGTGCACTCATCGGTAGCCACTGCCTGAAGTTTAGAAAATCATCTTTAGTGTATTCCAGAGCAGGTTGGTTTCCACTGTGGTTCAAGTCTGGGAGAGAAGGACACACATGGACTCACGGATGGAGGGGCAGGCAGCATACTAGGAGTAGCCCAGGACAGTTTTTGACCCACATGGAATTGAAATGCTAATGGCTTTCATGGTAGTCAATCCAAAGTATTATCAGCTACCCCTTTTTCCCCCTCTCTTGGTATTTGAAGACTTATTTTCCCTTCTGTTTTCTGGCTTTGGAAATTTATGGCCAGTTTGCATGTCTGGTTTTCATTTTCTCATCCAGCCAATGAAGAGTGTGTTCTGATCTGCTCAGCAAGGGTGCTGGGGCGGGGGGTGTTCAGTGGTGAGCAAAAGGATGTGGTGCCTGGTCCCATTTGGGGAAACAGATAGTGAATAAATGATCAGGGGAACAACTGTATGGTTATAGATGTGGTAAGTTCCTTGAAGAAAGGGGAAGAGGTGAGCAGGGAGCATCTCTTTGAAGGGAGGGCACACAAAGGGACACGCACCTTGACTGATATGCAGGAGGAGTGGGGATAAAGGCTTTTGGACAGAGGAAGAGCAAGTTTAAAGCTCTGAGATGGGAGTATTTTTTCAAAGGTATGCCTCACACATTGTATTTTTCAGACTTTATTTGAAAGAGAGAGAGAGAGAGAGAGAGAGCGCATGAGCAGGGGGAGCAGCAGGAGAGGGGAGAGGTGGAAGCAGGCTCCCCACTAAGCAGGAAGCCACGCTCCATCCCAGGACCCTGGGATGATGACCTGAACTGAAAGCAGACGCTTAACAGACCAACCTCCCCAGGCGCCCCACACATCATATTATTTTTATAAATTTTCGCCTGTGTCTCATACTTATATTATTATTTGGGAACGGTATAACTTCATTTTATGTGTCTCATGGTCCCTGATTTTTAAAGAAATATTGAAGGAAAGTCCATGCAGTAGGTGTTGTATAATTATTATTTCTTTTAAACTAGAATGGAGGGTACTTGTGTTCTTTGGTTACAAAACCCAACAATAGTTTCAGTTCCCTATAGTCTATAGGTTTTGAAAATGCTTTCTACCCTTCAAAGTTTGATGAACAGTCACCTTTCTGAATTTTTTTCTCTAGTGAAAAAATGTACCTCGTGTCTGTGTTTGGGTTTAAGATTCAAATCTCTCCCCTTACTGTTGTTTTAAGAGTATCAGAATTGTATATTAGTGAGTATTTCATATTCTTTTTTCTTTTTTTTTTAAAGATTTTATTTATTTATTTGACAGAGAGAAACACAGCGAGAGAGGGAACACAAGCAAGGGGAGTGAGAGAGGGAGCAGCAGGCCTCCCGTCGAGCAGGCAACCCGATGCTGGGCTCAATCCCGGGTCTCCGGGATCATGACCTGAGCCGAAGGCAGTTGCTTAACCAACTGAGCCACCCAGGCGCCACTCATATTCTATTTTCTAAACATTTACTGTGTATATTAGAATATGAACATCCTACTCATAATACTTGTCCTCCGTCTGTTCATTCTTTTACCAAGCATCACTTGATTGAAATACTTGCTCTTCAAACTCCTTCCTCCCCTGCAGGACTAACTCAGTGGAGTTGGGTCCAGGAGCAGTGTCTCCATTTTGTAAGTAGAAGAGTGATTCACAGAGTGATTAAATGACTTGGCACAACCAGAGTGTAATTCAGAAACGTCAGCCTGACTCCATAATATCCTGTCTGCTACTAAAACCCGGTTTATATTTCAGAATAATTCTGATGCTGATCAAATTGAGATAAATTGGTATATAAATTGAGTGAGAGCAAAGATGGATTGTCAGATAGCAAAACTATTTTTTGAGAACCACTAGACTGCAAACTGAAGTTACAATATGTATTTTTTAAAGTATCTGGTGTTACTTCTGTGTGTTTTGTTTTAAATATTTTACTTATTTGACAGAGAGAGACACAGAGAGGGGAAACACAAGCAGGGGGAGTGGGAGAGGGAGAAGCAGGCTTCCCGCCGAGCAGGGAGCTCAGTGCAGGGCTCCATCCCAGCATCCCAGGGTCATAACCTGAGCGACTTAACGACTGAGCCACCCAGGCACCCCTACTTCTGCGTTTTAATTTAACTTTGTTGTAAGGAAGGATTTTCCTCGTCAATTAGAAAAGTAATAGCAATTGCTAGGAAAATGGACTTTACTGACATCCAAGATTTACCACCTTTAATTTTTCATTTTTCTCCACCAATCTTGCCTGAAAACATAAGCCTTTTCACTAATGTTCATCTTCCCAGTGAGGTTTTCTTTTTGGTCAGCTTTTGAAATATGATAAAGACTGGCTTGTAAGAGAGCTAATGAGTTGGTCATGCTGTATATTAATAATTCTTCAGTGCAGTCTCTTGGTCTACTGAAAATTTCTAGCTGGATTTTTGCCCTGGTGACATATCCAAAAGCAATTTGAAAGGGGCTGTCCCAGAGAAGCGGGCTCTGTTAATTTTAACATAGGTACGCAATCTGGAGTATGAATTCTGAGTATGTAGACAGCAGGTGCCTACAAATGTCCAGCAGTAGAAGTCATTGCTAACCTGCCAGTGTGTTGTGGTTCTCTGCTAGGGCTTGTTGCTGTAATGCCTTTTCTGTCGGTTTATAGGTAGTTAATTAGAGAAATTGGTTATATGATTACATTATATGAATGTATTCATACAATGAATTTTTTTTGAGTTCCTTTTGCATATCAGATGCTATTCTAGTGCTGGAGATGTGGTAATTTAGAAAATGTAGCTGCCTTCCTGGAGATTATATGCCAGTATATAATCTCTAGGGAGATGATAAACAAGGAGATAAATTATAAAATTACAAGTACTGATGCATGCCAAGAAGAGTTAGCCAGGCTGGTGATGGGGAATTAGGAGAGGTGGGGAGGTAACTTTTAAACAGACCTGAGATGGAGCAAAGGTCTGTGGAGAGAACATTCTGGGAAAGAGATAGCAGATAGCCTGACCTTGAAGCAGGTGTGAACTTGGCATGTCCTGGCAAAGAAGGGCATATGGCCGGGGTGCTGTGGGCTAGGGAGAGGGCTGGGAATGAGGTCAGAGAAGTGGGCAGAGCCGGGGGCATGAAGTGCCAGGGAAAAGGATCTGCTTCTGGATTCTTCTCTTTAGAGCTTTCCTGCTCAGAGAGTCAAAGCCTGAAGATGGAAAGATGAACAGCACAAAGCAGAGGGTATGAAATAGGAAATGAACTTAAGAAGCGAAAGGAATGATTATACCTTGAGGTTAAAGATGGGTGGTGGAAGTTGGCACTGCTCTGTCAAGGTGAACTGGGGGGGAGGGGCTGCTCAAGGACGCATGGGCGGGGCAGAGTGGTTCAGAGCAAGGATTTGGAGCCAGGCTGTCTGGGTGCGCTCTGGGCTTTATCACTTCTTCCTTGGGTAGCTTTGGAAGAATTCTGATTTCTTATCTCTCCAGTGGATAACCATAACCATCCATTCCTCATATGGTTGTAATGAAGACCCAGCGAGATTTTACAGCGAGTCCTCAAGAAGTGGTAGTCGTCACTGCTATTATCACCATTATTCATTTTGATATGATTGGCATAATTCCTTGTCTTACCTTTTTAAAAAAAAATTTATTTGACAGAGAAAGACAGAGAGCACAAGCAGGAAGAATAGCAAGCAGAGGGAGAGGGAGAAGCAGGCTCCTCACTGAGCACAGAGCCCGACATGGGGCTCGATCCCAGCACCCTGGGATCATGACCTGAACTGAAGGCAAATGCTTAACCAACACAGCCACCCAGGCGCCCCATACCATTCATTTCTGAGATGGTAATTGTGACGGTATAAACCGGGGGCTGTTGATTCTGGTTACATGTTATAATCACTTGGAAGACTTTGAAAAGATGGCAAATCCCAGGCCTCAGTCTCAGGCAATGTCATTAGAACATCCTGGGGTGGCTCTGCCTTTGGTATTTTTCCAAGAAACTCTGTAAGTGATTCTAACCTGCAACTGGGGTTAAGACCCACTGATTGAAACACAGACATTTTAGGGAGGCCCATGAATATAGCTGCAGAGGTAGGATCTCAGGAAAAGTTTTGTTTAAGTGGATGATTTAACTCTGATAGAAAGGCAAGACGGGCTTCACTGGGATGGAGCTTATTTTGTTTCTGTTCATTCAGTTCCTATGTTTTGACTCTCCCTTCTCATTTTTTAGGTATGTAGGAAATCTTCCAAGAATATTTGACTACTCTCCTTTGGATCCAACACAGGACTTCAACACACAGATGTAAGTGCTAATTAAAAAGTATCTAAAAGTTTTAAAGGAAAGTATCTAGTAAGTGCTCATAATAGTTATTGCTGGGTTTGCTGAATTAAAGGTAGTCTCTCTCTTTTTAAAAAATTTTCTGTAATAAAAGTGTTCTAAAATGAGCATGCGTTACTTTTGTAAGAAGAAAGATATTAATAGTTATTTATAAAGTACCGAGGATGGTTTCAAATGGCATAAGTTATCAAGAAAAATCAAATAAATAAGTTATTTTTGAGTCATCAAGATAAAATGTTCCAGGTAAAAGCATTCATAGGCAATGTAATGTCTCTATGGGGAAACAACAATGACCTTTTTGTTTCTCTTTCTCCCTCCTGTCCAGGACTAAGTTAGGACATGGCCTTCTCTCGGGCCAGTATTCAAAACCTCCAGTGAAATCTGAGCTCATTGAGCAGGTGATGAAGGAGGAACACAAGGTATGTGACCCAGTGTTTGCTGTGTTGATATGCAGGTAGGAGGGGCCTTTACCAGTTAGAATGTGGATTTCCTATCATGTGGCACATGGTGGCTATAAATTTAGCAAGCTGTCAGAATAGCTATTTAATTTTGGAGTCTAGGGTATCTGTGTGCTCTTAAGACTTGTGGTAAGAAATCGCTAGGGTTGGTGTTTCTAGTGACAGTCGCTTTATGGATTATATGTGAGTGCCATCATAAATGGTTTTCAGAGCACTGTTCTTCATAAAATGGAGCTGAGATGGGAGGAATAAGCCTTATATAAATACAAACATTTTCTCCTTGGTAACATAATCTTGGCCCTTATAATGTCTTTTTTCTCCTAAGCCTCAACTTTGTTTGCTAGGATTTTTCAAGAAACCGGTTGTTAAGAAACAACGTACACATTCCTCTTCTTCCCCCTTCTCCACCCTGCTTCCACTTAGGAGCTTTAGGATTCTGAATTTCTGGAGAGGTCTGGGCAGCCCTCATTTTTGGTAAGCTGCTAGGGGGTTTAGCAACACACTCAGGTATGAGAAACTCAGTTGGCCATTTAGTCACTGTTTATTGATCGAAAAACTGAAAGATGCACTCCGTGTCCAAATAGCCAGACTTGCATTCCCATGTGCCTACACGGGCTACCGACCCCTCCCTGGGCGGCTCTGTCGCACAACTCCAGAGGGCACCTGGTCTTGTTGAGTAGCTTACACAGTTGCATTTGGCAACCTGGCTCATAACGTTGCCTGTGGCCTCAATGGAGTGCATGCCATTTTCCCCCACCGCCTGCTCTGACCTGAGAGGGTTCTGTCTTGACTTAGTGGGCAAATCTGTTTCTCAAGTGTTGGCCTGTGTGCTCCCACCCGAAGTCAGTCATACTTAATGAGACTGACAGCAGGAATCGGAGGTGAATAAACTTGTTCATAATGAAGCCAGCTAGTTGGGGAAGTGGAACAGCTGAGAGAAGGGAGAATATGAAGGGAGCATCTAGAGGCCGTGTTTGGAGGTGGGGAGTAGGAAGGGGCTGAGGAGGGTAGAGAGGGAAGTAGACAGTCCAAATGGCCAGGCTGGGAGATGAGCGGAGTATGGAGGCCCGAAGATGAGTTCCTATCCAGCATGGCAAGATACCGAGTTCCTTATCCATCGAAGACTGGAAGGCCCTCATCTGGGATGCAGTTGGAGGGATGGTTTGGGTGTAGGTTTGGGTTTGCATATGGGGCTCATCCAGGCTTCTTCTTCCTTTGAGCCTCTGTGAAGTGTTGAAGAGGTGTCGGTGAAAACATCTTGGTCCAACATTTTCTTTTCATCACATTTATCCTGTGTTTCAAGAAGCTGTGCCACTTCTTGAGCAGCTTTTGGGTCAGAGCCCACCTTCCTTGGTGAAGGAGAAGGAGAGTGGATTGGGTCTCAGGGACTCTGTCTTCCTCTCTGGGCTCTGTAAGGAGTCGTGAGACTGGACAAGTCACATAAACTTCCAGTCCCAGGAGTCAAATGGCAGAACTAGCCCAGGAGGTGGTTGTGAGTGTTGCCAGTGTGAAGATTCTCTTTCCAATGTAAATGAAATCTGGGTGTAATATGTGCCTATGGTTATACTTTTCGAATCTCCTCATTTGAGGAAAAATGGAATGAAAAATCATCAGTTTGGTGATGTTTGCAAGTAAAATTTGGCTTTGTTAATATTAAAATGTCCTTTTACATTAGAGTAGAAATAGTTCTTCTGTGAGCAGAGCACATTATTCATTCTATGAACAATGGCTGCTTAGGGCCCTTGCCCACCCCCATCATTGGGTTTAGTGGACCGTTGTGCAGTAGCTCTGTGATCTTCAGGGGTCTGAAGCCTGCACGTGGGAACTCCTGCTTTGTGTGGCCCAATATGGGAAATCTGACAGCATTTGGGCCATGGTTAGCCTATATGTGTGTTTTGCTTGGCCCACGCATGAACATCTAAATTTCCAGCTTCTCTCTCTTTTTTTTTGAGAGAGAGAGAGAGAGTGAGTGCAAGCAGGGGGAGAAGGGCAGAGGGAGAGGGAGAGAGAGAATCTTAAGCCCACTCCATGCCCAGTGTGTGGCCTGATGTAGAGCTTGATCTCATAGCCCTGAGATCATGACCTGAGCTGAAACCAAGAGCTGAGTGCTTAACTGACTGAGCCTCCCGGGTGCCCTAGCACTCCCAGCTTCTCTTAAACCGTGGCAGTTCCAGGCCCAGGATAGCAGATGGCTAGAGCAGAGTAGCAGCCCTCCCTTCAAACAGGACACACAGTCCCCAGCTGGCTCCAGGCCCCTTATGATTCATGACTTGGCAGGTACGCTGTTGCTGTTGGGTGTGTGACCTTTGATCTAGATGATCTGTAAAATCCTTTCCTGCTCTGTGGTGCGATGATCTAGTGGTCTTGGAGAAAGAATCCCGAATGAGACCCAATTGTGTTTGGTTTACATGTTGGGAGTGGTGGGGAAGATCCATCTAGCTGGGTGGGATATGAGTGAGTCTTTGGCTCAGGCATCGATAGGGTCCCCTTTAACATTCAAAATGAGCTTGAATTGACCATATGATATTCTTTGTGGCCATGACTTTGAGAAGTCACTTTTAATTTGTTACTTGAACAGGCAAGTAATTCATAGTAAAATCTCCACTCCCTTAGACAGTGGAGGGAATTACTTTCTGAGGCATCAGGATTTTCACTGGCAGTTGGTTTCAGAGAAATCAATTTGTGAGACTCTTTCTTCTCTCAGGGGTCAGGAGCCCTTTGGTCAGGTGGCATTGTCCCAGGCCGTTGGCATTTGTGATTGGTAATGTGCCTGAAATGTCCTAAGAGAAGAAAGAAGGTGTGCTAAACCAGAGAAGGGGATGGATCACAAGAGGAATGTGGGCTGGTAGGGAGAGAGGACAAGAGAGAGGAGTCAGAGCCATGTGGCAAGAGTGCCTTTTTATAGGGCCCCCACCAGCAGCAGTGCTAATAACTAAGATTGCTTATGAAAGGCAGGCTCTTTCTGCATGCTCACTGATGCACAGAAACCTTACGTGAAGTTACACAGCCCGCAGGTGGTAGGGTCTGGATTCACACCTGGCAGGCCGGCCCTGGGTCTTCTGACCTCTACATGATCCTGCTTCCCCAGCAATTGTTCCAGCATTTGCTTCAGGTGTCCAGGGTCTCAGTGTATGCATGGTGTAGGCAGATGACAAAAGGGGGTCCTTAAAGTTTGCAGAATTACCAGGTGGCCCGGCAGCTTGTCTCCCGGTGCCTCTGTCTTGCATTTCTAGGCTACATGCTTCCTGGTATTAAATTGGTCTTCTCCAGACCGAGGTGAAGTCTAGTTTTTATACATGAGTGCTTAATGCACTTTTTCATCTATAAAAAGATTTGTGGTATTTGTTTGGGGCACTGCCATTTCTACATAGATGTGCTGAATTGCTTTTTAAAATTAAATTGCATCTGCAGTAGATAAAGCCTCTTACTATAAAGGGACACTTTTATTTCTTCAAAAAAATATATTCCTGATCTCACAAAATCTGAGACCACGCCTTTACACATTTTGATGGTGAATACTCTGTAATTTATTTCTCCTTCCAAAGATAACATGTTTAAAACAATTCTATATTTCAAACAAATTACATTTCTTAAGTCACATTCTTAATTTCCCCTCTAAAAAATCCTTGACGTGTAATTGTTGGCCTCAGTTTGGTTTTTTTTTTTTTAAAGATTTTATTTATTTGACAGAGAGAAACACAGCTAGAGAGGGAACACAAGCAGGAAGATTGAGAAAAGGAGAAGCAGGCTTCCTGCCGAGCAGGGAGCCCAATGTGGGACTCAATCCCAGGTCTTCGGGATCATGACCTGAGCCAAAGGCAGTCGCTTAACCAACTGAGCCACCCAGGCGCCGCCCCCCCCTTTCTTTTTTCTTTTTTAAGATTTTATTTATTTGACAGAGAGAAACACAGCTAGAGAGGGAACACAAGCAGGGGGAGTGAGAGAAGGAGAAGTAGGCTTCCCGCTGAGCAGGGAGCCCAATGTGGGACTCGATCCCAGGTCTCCGGGATCATGATGGCCTCAGTTTTTGATCAACATGAGATAACCAGTGTTCAACTTCGAGGTGTTGTAATTTTACCTCCAAGCACGAGAACTTTATTTTCACTAATCTCCATTTTCCTACGTGTGGCAAACGTAACATTTCCAGCTCACTTTTTGAAATATGAAAAATAGCTTGGGGAATGCACCCTGTTCCTTTAGCTTTGGAGACTTGAGGTTTGGATCTGGTTAGGAGCTGGGTTAGAGCCAAGATTTATGGTTCAAGGTTAAAAGTTGAAATGAACAGATGTCATACACCTGTGTATTGGGCAGGCTGGGATGTGTCTACTTTCTCTTTATTCCTGGAGTTTTACAATGTAAATATCCGTGCAGGTGTTGCTCTAATGTGATACAAAGTTCCACGCTTGCTGTATGTGTATTAATTAAAGCAATAGGCTTAGAGGAATGTGAGTGAGCCATGTCTGGCCGCCTTCTTAGTGGAGAGTTAAACACAAAGTCCTGTGTAAGCATCTGGGAAAGATTCTGAACACCATAGTCCTCTTGCTAATTTTAGCTGATCTGTTTTGCAATTGCTGATGGAGAAAGTAAGTACAGTATCCTATAAATATGACGGCTTCCTTAGGTGGTTGCTATTTTAGAGAGTCCCGGGGCTCCTCCTAATAAAGTTAGTTGTCCGGACTAGCCATGGTTTCAGGTGTGTAAGAGCTGGCTCACGGGTGGAAGTGTGTGCTTCCTGAAGGCAGGTCTGACTCTTGGTCAAGTCTATCACTCCCTCGTGTTCCGTGACAGACCCCCAGGGGACTTTGGGATGATATCACTGATGCATTGCCAACTGGGAAACATGGTTTCTTTGACTTAGTTCTTTGGTTCTTATTTTGACTTTTGGTTTCTTTTAAGTATTAACTGCCATATCCAGAGCCTGGTCTTTAAATTTTTTTTTTAAATTTGCAAATATGCATACAGGTAGCATTGTGTAGCTTTAGCCATTGCCTTTCTTCCAGTCTGATTTTAGTCATCCCCCCTAGGCTCAACTTTTCCTTCCCCTTCTCTTCCTCTGTCCTCTCCTTCTTGTCCCTTCCCTTCCCTGCGGCATGTTAACACAAAATCCAGGCATCCTCCTTTTTACCTGTAAATGTTAGCACAGATCTGTGACTAGAATACCTTCTTCTTTTTTCCACATAAAAAGTTGTTTCAAGTGTTGGAAACACACCAACAAAATTAATAGCCGTTCCTCAGCATCATCTAATACCCAGTCCATGTCTGGATTTTCCCCTGCAGTGTCAAAGATGACTTTCATAAGTCCTCCTCCTTTTCTTTCTGTGAGCTATTGATTTGTGGAAAGAGCTGAATCATTTGCTCCAGGATTGCTTTAAAGATTGTTGCCTTGTTCAGCTTGTGTTTCTGCTAAGCTGGAAGCTAGATCTGGAAGACTTTCTATTATAGATATGAAGGGAATGTACTGTTAGTTGAGTGAGTGAATTAGGGGGACTTCCTCTCTGCAATCAGGTAGAATAGGCATGGGACATAGTTGTAGGCAGACAGCCCAGCCGATGCTCAACACATTAACTGTGCAGTAGTCGAGTTTGAACTAAAAGCCTCAAACCCAGATATGAAATTCAGGAGTTGGTCTGCAGTGTGACGTGGAGAGGGAGAGGTAGCATCTCTCCGGTTGGGAATCCTTTTCAAATAACCTTCCAGGGATCAACAATTCTCAAGCTATAGCCTGGCAGAAGATTGAACAAAGGATTAAGAAAGGTCAGTCAAGAGAAAACTAGGAAACAAAATCGTGTTGAAAGTGAAGGACTGTGATCCAGGTGCGGAGCTGAGGTTCTGGGTAATTTCACTTTTGAGACTCCTCCCAGTTACACGACCACACAGTGGCAAAGGGCAGCAGCCAGCTTTTCTGAATTTACTGAAGTGTTAAACTTCCCAAGGCAGTTGCTTTGCTGGGGACGGGCAGCCACATCACGTTGAAGCCCAGCTTGCAGCAAGAAATGTCATTAGCTGCAGGCAGTGAGCTCGGGCTTATGTGAAGGCCTAGAGAGATGCCCAAGGTGAAAAGATGGATTCCAAGTGGTGCCCCTGAGGAAAAGTTGCTGCACTGACCTGTAATGTTGGTCCCAAGGTGTGTGGGTTTGAAGAGCACTTCCTCAGAGCCCGAGGCATACTGTCTTCCTTTCTCAGCCACTGGTAAGATGGACACAGGGCTACTAGAGATGAGTTCTAGTGTGTGAAGCTGATATTAAGACATGAGATAGAGAGAGAGACACCGATGGACGGAGCGATAGACACACAGAGACAGCGAGACGGAGGGACAGCAAGTGACTGACTTTTGTAGCTGTGTGATGTTGGGCCAGTTACTTAATGCTGCTTTGCCTCAGTTTCCTCATCTGTCAAGTGGAGAGAATCCTCCTCCTCTTCCTCCTCCTCCTCCTCAGCTTAAGTGAGTTAAACAAGATACATGTGTAAGGTACTCAGAACTATGCGTGGCACTGAGGACATATTCATCTAAGTTACTAGCATAAGGTCTGTCATGTTATAGTACTTTGTAAATTCCTGTTAAACGGTTGAATAAATATTAACCACCATGCAAAGACCAGGCATTAATTTTGCATGCTTGTGTTGGCTGCTGCAATGCACATAGGCATCAGCAGTGTGACTAAATAGAGTTACAGTTGTTACAGCGTTTTCAGGAGGTATATATACAGGTAAAATTAATTACCAGGTATATAGTGGTCTTAACCTAGCATGGGAAGCACACGCGAAGCCAGGTGTGTGTGCAAGCTGGACATTGGTGTATAGTTTCCACGCCGTCAGGTGCCCACATGTTGCCACTTTGGGGCGTTCTCCTCTAAGAGCTGCTGGCATGGTTCCAGGTCCTGGGCAGCATCTCTCAGCATTTGTCATCGATTCGTGCATTGTCTCTCATTTCCCCATGGTCTCCCAGCTCTCCGAGGACAGAGTCTCCACTGGTCCACGTGAAGTAGGTGGTTAGTAAATACTGGGTCACAAGGTCAGGTATATATTCAGCAAGACAGGAAAATTCACCCCAGTTTTATTAGAAACATTGCTTAGAACATATGTGTTGGGGAGCTGCAGGGAGGTGGATAAGGGAGTTTTTCCAACCCCTGTTGCATCCGACTGTGTGACTGTGCATACCTAGGCATTGACCTGGGTGTCTATGAGATCTCAAAGGACTGTGAGACGTGGCCTTCACCTGCCAAGGCCCACTGTCAGGCTGAGGAGACGGGCCAGGGCAGACTGAAAGCTGCAGGAAGTGGGAGGCTGTTCGTGCTGCGGGCCTGGTGATGGCCCAAGGAGCGCGCACCCCGACTCCAGACGAGAATGTGGCCTGGAATTGAGCACGTGGAGGTTTTGAGAAGTGCGTGGGCAGCAGCCACACACTTTGTGGGGGTACACAAACTACTTCCTTTGCATGACTGGCAAGGTGAGGTGTGTCTCTCTGAGACCCACTAGGGGCTACAGCTGCCACTCCCATCTTTGCGTCAGAGAGCTTAGAATTGGAATCTGAACCTCGACTTCGTTCTGCTTCTGTTCCATCAGCTGCATGTAATCTGGCTGGAGGACATCTTTGAGTTTGAGGACTTGTCTGGTGCTTCTTTGCCTGTCTCCATTCTCCTAGCTGTAAAATGAGGATAACAGCAGTACCTTCTCTGCTGGGTGATTGTTGAGTGTGAAATGAAGTGACAGGTAACACCATTATTAGATGTGTGAACTTGGAGGGAACTCAGGAATCAGCGTTCTCGTGAGCCCATCTCTGTCCTCGATGGTGATGTGGACTCATCTGAATCTGATTTCCTGGAGATTATTAGCATTTAAAAAGTCCAGTTCACATCAAAGGCAGTTGAAAGCCCCCCCCCTCCCCCCCAAGCCTGGGAGTCTTGGGAGTGCAGGGATTAACTTCAGCACCCTCTGGTTGATCTTTGTCCTTGCTTCTTCTGATTCTGGCCCCGCCAGGGTCAAGCAAGGACCATGGGATGGAGACGCAGCCTTTTTGTAGGGGCACAGTAGTGGCTTTTTAGAGATGTCGCTCTTCCGTGCTTGTCCCCTTAGGGACCTCCACTGGGACCTCTCTGCGATGCTCTGTGCAGCTGACCTCTCTAACCCTCACCTCAACTCCTGCCTCAATTCTTCTGCACCTGCTGACCTTCCATCGACTTAGGCAGTGTCCTTTCTGAAGGAGCCTGGCTACCTTCTGAACTATCCTTCCTGTCCCTTGTCCTCCAGAGTTGTCCCTGCCACCAGCTCTTTCCACTCTGTCATCCTGGCAGCTGCTGCCAGCCTCCTCCAGCATCTTGCTGGCAAGGGGCAAGCTCCTGGGAACAACCATGCTCTGATCCAGACGTGTGAGCCTGAGCACCTCTGCAGCAGCTACTGGGGATGGTGTGGTGTCACTTCCTGGTCTTGCAAGAATAGGCATACCTCAGAGAGAATGTGGCTTTCCTTCCAGGCCACCACAACAAAGGGTCTGTTGCAGTCAAGTGAGCCAAATGAATTTTTTGGTTTCCCAGTGCATTTCAAAGTGATGTTTATGTGACACTCTGGTCTATTAAGTGCGCAACTGCATTATGCCTATAAAAAAACAATATACATATCTTTTTTAAAAAGATTTTATTTATTTGACAGAGAGAGAGATCACAAGTAGGCAGAGAGGCAGGCAGAGAGAGAGGAGGAAGCAGGCTCCCTACTGAGAAGAGAGCCCGATGCGGCCTCCATCCCAGGACCCTGAGATCATGACCTGAGCCGAAAGCAGAGACTTTAACCCACTGAGCCACCCAGGCACCCCAACAATGTACACATCTTAATTAAAAACACCTTATTGCTGAAAAATGCTAACCATCATCTGAGTTTCCAGTGAGTTGTAATTACTGACCACAGATCCCCCTAACAAGTATGATAATAACGAAGAAGTTAAAAATATTTTGAGAATGACCTAAATTGGACATAGACACAAAATGAGCAAATGCTATTGAAAAATGGCACCAGTCGACTTGCCTGACTCAGGGCTGCCATGAACCTTCAATTTGTAAAACACATTGTGTGGTCAAATCAAATACAATAGAGTAAAACCCAATCAAATGAGGAAGGCCTGCACCCCGTCTCTATCAGGGCTTCTGTCCTGGTCTCTTGTGGAGAGGGAAGGGGGAAGTAGAGAGCGCTCCTCTCTGTTGACTTCCTTCCCAGGACCCTCACTCATGCCCCTCTAGCCTGCTCTAAAGTGGGCTCTGAGAGACCGGCTTGGTCACTGTGGAGCACACCCTGTGGGATGGGCCTCACAGGGCGTCTCCTTAGAAAGTGGGGGTGTTTATCATGTCTTGTTAGTGTGGTGCCCTTTCTGCAGGCAACGTCCAGTGAATGTTGGCTCTTATCACTGTTTGGCCTGTATGGGCTTCACTTGTCTCATCTGAAAATTGGGGCTTATGGTAATCCCTACTCTGCTGACCACTTAGTGCCATGAATGTGTAGGAGAGTGTGGTAAAATGGTTTTACTTTTATGTTTCAGCCTCAACAGAATGGGATCTCTCCACGCATGTTTAAGGCCTTTGTAAGCAAGAGCCACCCAGAATTCTCCTCTAACAGACAGCAGGATGCCCAGGAGTTTTTCTTGCACCTGGTGAACCTAGTAGAGGTGAGTAAGTCAGTCTTCAGAAATGCTTGAAAGGTTCTAAGAAGCGTGTGCAGCACCCAGGTGTGGTCCCCTCTGGCGGGGCCAGGATGCCCACCCCCCACCCCTTTCCTGAATCTGTCGTGGTCCCAGCTGGCGCTGCATCAGCATGAGGCTTCCTCTGCTCAGCCCGTGTGCCGTGATCGCTGCTCATGCCCTCTTTTCTAGCACTTCTGGATCTTCCCGTTCTTTTAATTGTACTTAAAGGAATGTTTGTCTGTTATTTCAAAGTTGTGTTTTTTTTTCTTTTTTTTTTGTCTCCATGACAAAGCTTCTTAAGAGTCTAGTGTGGTATTTGGTGTCCTTGTGCCACCACTCAGAGATGGTCACGCTTTGCTCCCAGCAGAGTCGAATCACATTCCACGCTGTGGTTTTTAAAAGCTACTGAGAATTTGTGATTAAAGGCTTTCTTCCCCCTCTTAAAAAACAACTGCTCTTTTTCTGATTACAAAAATGTTCTCTGTAGAAGATTAAAAAGGCACAAAGGAGAAAATCAAAATAGCCGATGGTAACAGCCCCTACAATTAAGCAGTACTAACCCTTCAGCATCTGACCCACCAGATACTTTCCTAGTGCTTTTATTAATTCTCCCCATGCCGTGTTATAAGCATTGCTTTCCATTTACTGTGTTGTGAACGTTTTGCTACATCATTACATATTTGAATGTAGCATGATTTCTTTTTTGTGTATAATTTACACCAATGCATTTCCACAATCATATCCTACGTGCCTTGATTTTTGCAGGGCAGTCCTTTACTCTCCCCGCTTCTCTTTAGTCTGGCTCCCGAGCCTGCTTTCTTCTGATTTCCTCTAGGTCAGTTCCCCTGTCATAACTCTTAGTGGCTGCATAATGTTCATTCACATGATGAACCATAGATTATTTAACCAGTCCCCCGTTTTTGGGTATACACCCAGGTTTTGTTATTAAAGTACTCTGGTGAACGGCCATACCCAGAGGGAATGCTTAGTAATGCCAGATCCTTATGCCAGATTTATCTATTCTCTTTTGTGCCAGCTTTGATTCATGACTTAATAGTCATACGTTTACTGACCTGAGCTAATCTAACTTGCAGAGGAACCGCATTGGCTCAGAAAACCCAAGTGATGTTTTTCGGTTTTTGGTGGAAGAACGCATTCAGTGCTGTCAGACGCGAAAAGTCCGCTACACGGAGAGGGTGGATTACCTGATACAGTTACCAGTGGCCATGGAGGCGGCGACCAACAAGGGTAACGGTCCCCAAGTGGGGGTCTGGCAATGTGTTTTCCCATACGTGCAGACAGACCCTTGAATCGGAGATAATGTGGTTTAGTCACTGCTAAGTGGAGTCAGGAGGAGACCCAGCCCAGATGGTGTCTGGTTCACACATCTCTTTTCCCCAGTCCCCATGTGCCTTTCTTGTGAGGAGAGTGTGATGCATCACGGGCTTTTGTTCGAGGGATTGTGGGTAGAACCTATTTTAGTACCTATAAATTTGACCAACTGGTTGGCTTGGAGTCAGCTTGCTTTGGGAGAACATTATTTGTAATCATAGATGTGGAAGATTCCATAATGTTAGCACTCATGAGTTGTGCAGTAAATTCTGGAGGAAATGATCAGAATGGCATTTTTTGAGGTGAGGATGTTCTAGCAGTGATCTCTTGCAATAATCTAACTTTGGCATCTGAGTACTGAAGTCGCCCCCTATGGGAGATGCAACACAGCAGGGCTCTTGCGGGAGGGAGGCTCATTAGAAGGGTCTTTGGACTTCAGAAGCAGGAAGGAGCTGGAGGAGCTGCTGGGGTCTCAGGGGAAGCTTCCTTCAGTCAGTCTGTCTGGTTCTTCGCTGGCAGAATGGATGAATCGTATTTCTTAGAATTAACATTTAGAAGCAGAAAAAGGCAAAATATCTGCTATATCGCTTATGTCTGTTAACTGGTCATTTCTGTAAAGGTCAGGGGCTCACTGGGTGGCCTTCTTTCCTCTTTTTTTGGAGGGGACCGTCAGTTTGTTGTGCTAATTGAAAAGCAATGATTATGATGATTTTATGCTGCAGCTTTTGGCCAGGTTCTAAATTCCTATCCATTATATAAGGTAGAAATGAAGATCAGGGTCTCTGATTTGTTTCCTTTTTTAGAATTAGGCTTAATTGCTTTCTCTTGCCAGCCTCAGGATGTTCCACTCAGTTCTGTGATCCTCTCTAACTCACTGTTTATAATTTATGAGGGGTAACTATTTTTCAGAACGATTTATAATTTAGTCCCTGGAAATTGGTTGCTAGAACACCTAATACTGGCATCCTAGATATAAGTCCATCATAAACTGATTGTAGACAATGAATTTTAAACCCATATTCAGAGATCCTTAAGAAAACACATAGGTGCATAAAGGTGCCTCAAAACTGATAAATCGGGAGTGATTTTTTTTTTTTGTGAACAAAAGGAATTCCCAGAAAGACCCCATCAAAACTATACAAAATTTTGACTTTTAGACAGTTTCGAAGAGCAGATAGACCGACTCCTGGGAAGTGGATGGTGTGCTCTCTTGCTTTTCCCTTGGTATCTGATCATTTGTGCATAAATCAGGTAGAAAGCCATCTAGGTTGCTAGGTCTGCTATCTGAACTTGAGCGTAACCTCAACCCGAAGTTGTCTGGGCAGTGTTGGTTAGAATCACAAGCAGAGTGCTGTGGAGGACGGTTGTCCCTACAGTTCATCTAGCTCGTTGCTCTGCATCCTCTGTGACCTCTAATCAGAATGGAGAGATGACCCTCGGGTCTCCTTCAGTGTGAAATTCTATGGTGTGAAGACTTCGTGATTGGAAGGTGGCATTTGGGTAATCCCGGCGTTGACCTCTGGACCAATGAAAGACCAGGTTCCCACATCTCTTACAGGACATAGAGGTCAGAACCTCTAATCTGGGCTGGAGTTCACAGATGCCTCCTGTCAGTCTCAAAGGCGAACAGGCAAAAAATCATGAAGGGTTCAAGCTGCCTATTGGCGCCACTTTAAAGAAAGCTCGAAAACAGCCTTTCAGCAGGCTTTTCTGGATCCATGAAGGGCAACAAGTTAGCAATTCTGTCCCGGCCCAGACACCTTCAGGAAGATTGGCCAGAGGGGGTGTTTTTCACTTCAAGAAGATAGAGTGAGTACGAGGTCATTCATTTGCTCTTTCATTCAGATGAACTGATTGCCTATGAGTTAACAAGAAGGGAAGCAGAAGCAAACAGAAGACCGCTTCCCGAGTTGGTTCGTGCCAAGATACCATTTAGTGCCTGCCTTCAGGCCTTTTCTGAACCAGAAAATGTAGATGATTTCTGGAGCAGTGCCCTACAAGCCAAGTCTGCGGGTGTGAAGTAAGTGTGCATGTGTGAGCTCTTGTGTGTTTGTGCTTGTGTGCTGGTAGTGGGGTGAGGGGGGCCCTTGAGGGGTGGGAACTGGGTAGGGGAGAGGTGGCAGGGTATCATGTGAGTCTGCCCATGCTTTCTCACGTGTTATGAGATGGCGTTGTGATTCGTGCAACCCTAAATAGTCATAGAGCTCACTTGTGTGAGGCCTGTCCAAGAAACCGGGCTTATCATCTTTGTTGTGTGCTGGAGAGGGAACGTCTTCTCTTCTCCTTTCTTTCTTTCTTTCTTTTTTTTTTTAAAGGAAGGTTTTTTTTTATAGGAATTTACTTTCTTTTTTTTTTCCAAGAACCTCCTCAAATGCCCCACCCCCACCACATGGTAAGAATGATATTAATGAAGAGATTACAGAAATACTTATGATAGTCCTCAATATTTTAACTCCACTTTGATAGATTTTAATTCCATAATTAAAGATTTGGCTTAGCATATGGTGACCGGGCCTCTCAGGGCATCTCGAGGTGGACATAGGGCTCCTGAGCATCGTTCTGATGAGCTGCTCAGGACGTAGAAAATGCTGTTTCCACATCATGCGCCTCATTGTCAGGTACATAAAATGTTTTTTTTTCTTCACTTGATTAACTGATTTCATACAGTCAAGTCCTTGCCAATGCACATCATGCGACTGGAAAAAGAGTACTCATAGAGGCATAAAATGAAGGAAGATCTGAAAGTTCGCCTCTGGGAATTTTACTCCTTTTAGGTATTCTTTGGCCATCTGTCCTCCTAGCTAAAATTGAACTGTAGTTTGACGTAAAGGGATGTGAAGACCGAAGACAACTGCTGGATTTTTTCTTTTTTATCACCTCAAGTAGCAGTCAGACTTAAACCACTTATCCCTGTAATAGCCATCACTCTGGATTCCTCTTTGTTTCCGATGGTTGACCTCATATGTTAAAAATGGGAAAACACAAATAATTTATTTCAGAAGTTTAAAAAAGCCATATTTTCTCAAAAATAATTTTTAAGAATGTTTTTCATATCCAAATAAGATTAATAATAGTCCATTCAGCTATTAATTTTCCAGTATGGAGTAAGTTTTTATCCCAGGATTGGTCAGTTATGGGATCTCAGCGTGTATGTGTGTGTGCGTGTGTGTCTGCTGAGAGGTGCTGGTGAGTCAGTCTGTTCGGTGTGTGGGACTCACCTCACTGCAGCCTGGAGCTGTCACCGGACAGTTAGACGTCTACACACTATCTTAGCAGTAGAGCCAATTTCTGTCATTATTTCCCCCCCCCCAGCTTTATTGAGATATCATTGACAGTATTGAGATATTGACATGTATTGATACATATGGAGATAAAATAATATTGTATAAGTTTAAGGTGTACAACAAGATGACTTTTTTTTTTTTTTTTTTACTTTAATTATTGACAATAGGTGAAAGGTTTCGCAGACCTGGATTCTTTTCTCTTTGTGCTTTAATTCTGATTCCGTGTGGGACGTAGAAGTGATCAGGGGGCCCGGCCACCTCGAAAGTCCCCAGCATCAGGTGTAAGCTGCAGTGTTCTTCATTCCCTGTCTGCTTAGCCACCCTTTTCTGCTCTTCAGAAAAGTAGCCTCGTGCCTTAGAAGTGTAAGTTCTCACATACTCTCTGGGCCTGCAGAAGGAGCCTTCTCATCACTAGGAAAAGGCCCATCGTTAACATGGAGTAGGGAGGCATTGGCTTTATATAGGCAGAGGCTCCCACCCTGGGGCAAGTTGTTGGGAGATCTGGATTCATCTTTTGTGTCCACTTCCCAGCCTGTGTTCTATTCTATGGCAAAGATATCATGCAATGTCCTACTTCTATCCGTAATGGAGGAATGATGCTTGCTTCTCTGGTTTTCTCCTCAAATGGTATGAAATACTTAGTTTTAGGCAGGGCTAATGTAACTGTCTAGGGGAGGGGTTTCTGTTTCTCTAATCCTTAACAGTAGATATTCAATATATTTTTCCTTTTCCTATGTCTTTTATATGTATGTGTGCCCTCATGGTTTTATGTATTTGAAACAAATGAATACTGGATGTATCCAGTTGTTAATAATTGAAAACTGGTCTTTCTGGAAAAGGAGAAGACATGTTTTAGGTTAGTAAAGCAACTACCATATTTTGTCCATTTATCATTCCAAGTCATGTGTTAAGCACTTACCATCAACTATCATTTAACCTTCTTGGTATTACCAAGGAGTATGTACTATTATTCTCCCCATTTTATGGATGAGGAAATAAAACAAGAAGTAATTGGCCAGTAAGTGGCAGGCCTGGAATTCATTCAGATCAATTGAGTTCCAAGTTTAAACTCCTAATCCCCCTGTTATATATAATACCCCAAATTCCTGATCATGCTTGCTTATACTCATATCCTTGTAATCCTTATATAGCCTTGCATTTCCTAAGTAGGTTTAATCATGTTTTAAATCTTAGTTTTGGGGAAACCAATTCAGTGGATTCCTAAAAGATTTTTTTTCTTTTTCTCATTTCCAGCAATATAGACATGATCTCTTCACTATGTTAGTTTGGGGCCCTAAATTTTTCTTGTGTTAGACCCAGAGCCTGAAAGGCCAAGAAGAGGCAAAAGATGTCCTTTTTGTAGATTTTTTGGCTAGTATGGACCAGACATAAAGACTCTTGCCTTAAATAGTCCTGAATGGACTGTTTCTGGGAAGAACATTAGTGTTTGGAAATTTCATTCATCTAGCAAGTATTGTCGCTCACCTGGGACATCCTAGGCAATAAGCCAGACAAGACCTAGGTCCTGCCATCAAGCAGCTCATGTGTTAAGGATCAACAGGGAGAGATTTTGTCTTGACTTTTATCCTTTATGAAGAGGAAAGGACAGTGTGGCATTCCAGAGCCCAAGCTTTAGATACCTGGGCAGTGCTTGAATCCCATGTAGAGCTGACTGATACATGACCTTGGCCAAGTGACCCTAAGCTACTGTTTCCTTATCTGTAAGCTGGGATAATAGTACTTTCTTATAGGGTTGGAGTGAAGAGTAAGGAGAGATTAAACTACACAAAGTACCTTTGTGTACTGCCTTGTGCAGAGTAAGTGTATGCTATGATTGTTATAACCATTGTTTTTATCTTTCCTTTCCTTTTTTTGGCCTGGGGTTGTACAGTTTGTGGTTGATTAATTATCATATTTTCAACATATTTATTTATTTATCTATTTATTTATTTATTTATTTAAAGATTTTATTATTTATTTGACAGAGAGACACAGCTAGAGAGGGAACACAAGCAGGGGGAGCGAGAGAGGGAGAAGCAGGCTTCCCGCCGAGCAGGGAGCCCGATGTGGGACTCGATCCTGGGTCTCTGGGATCATGACCTGAGCTGAAGGCAGTTGCTTAACCAACTGAGCCACCCAGGCGCCCCATTTTCAACATATTTAATGGAAATGATAGAACTATACTTTTTTAGTTGCTAGGTTTTCAATACAATAGACAATCTTAATTGCACACGGAGGGACAGCTTATATATTTTTCTTATTAGAGCATTTGTGGTGTTTTTGCCTCAATTGTAATTAGTGAACAATCGATAGGATAATGATAATAGGTTGTCAATAGACAACACAATAGTGTTATCAGGCACTATTTTAAACACTTTGTATCCTGACTCTTTTAGTTCCTGTGGCAATTTTTGGAGGTAAATTTGCTGTGTTTCTACCTAGATCTTTTTGAATGATTTACATTCTAATGGTCTTTATTAAATACAGAAATTACCAAGAAAAATTTTAATTTCCAGAAATGAATTTTAGGAATAAAAGAAAGAATAAGCGATGCATCATTTACAACTTTGCTAGATCTCAGTAACAGACTTGATGTCCCAAACCTGCAATTAATGAATGCTAATCATTACCTTTGACATTATTTTGAACAAATATATATTGTGATTCAATATGAGACCCTGTGGAGGCTACAGAAATGAATAAAGTGTATTTACCCAACAGGCCGGATATAAATGTGGGTGTCATCTTTTTTTTTTTTTTTTTTAAGATTTTTATTTATTTATTTGACAGACAGAAACACAGCCAGAGAGGGAACACAAGCAGAGGGAGAGGGAGAAGCAGGCTTCCCGCCGAGCAGGGAGCCCGATGTGGGGCTCGATCCCGGGTCTCCAGGATCATGACCTGAGCCGAAGGCAGTTGCTCAACCAACTGAGCCACCCAGGCGCCCCAAATGTGGGTGTCATCTAACCTGATGTCTGGCACTCTCGGGTTGGTCGTCGCCCCCGTAACAAAAGGGTGTGTTAAATCCCCCCCCCAACCCTGCCTCCAGTTCCCTGTACTGCCCCTTACCCCGTGGTGTCCCCAGTTGATTTACTCACCCAGCTACTGACCACAGAGCAACTGCAAGAATCTTGGGGTTTCTGAACCACATTTTGGAGATCACTGATTTACTGATGACTTTTGGCTAATATCACTGTTATATATTTTCCAGCTTTTAAGCTGATGTGGTAAGAGGAAGGGATTTTTACATTAGTTGAAAATACTGGATGGAGTCTGTCGGGTTTCAGGGAAATTAGGACTTGGCCATATTTAAGTAAGAATGATGTTTATTATTGCTTCTCAGAAGATAGGAAAATCTAATTAGAGATAATATGACGATTTCCAAAGAATGAAGCAGGATAATGATAGATGAATTCCTTAGGATGGTTAACCCCCCCTTTCTTTTTCTGAAAAAACTCCCTTACATTATTGCCTATACCCTTCTACTGTCCTTGTGATGGAGAATTTGAGATCCAGAGAGGTTAAGTGACTTGCCTGGGGCAAAAAACAGGTCAGCGACCGTCCAAGTCCGGTACAACACCTGGTAGATTCTAGCTCTTCTGTGACCAAATCATCATTGGTCACAGAATCATCAGCTAGTTCCCTAGGTGTTCACCATATATACTCTAGGGAGACAAGTGGTTTCACATCACTTCCGAAACAACGCATCGCCCTGGCAGGTAGCTATTATTAGTAACTTTGTTTTGTAGATGTGACTCTTAGGGAGGGTCAGTGATTTGTTCACATTTGGGATCAATCATGTAACATATCTTAGACCCAAGCCCTATCTTTTTTTTTTTTTTTTTTTAATTGTATTTATTTGACAGAGAGAAACAGCCAGAGAGGGAACATAAGCAGGGGGAGTGAGAGAGGGAGAAGCAGGCTTCCCACCGAGCAGGGAGCCCGATGTGGGGCTCGATTCCGGGTCTCCGGGATCATGACCTGAGCCAAAGGCAGTCGCTCAACCAACTGAGCCACCCAGGCGCCCCCAAATCCCTATCTTTTGACCATTTTTTTGGAGAGTGCTCTGTCCTTGTGCTATGGTTTCTCTTCTACACTAGGGGGCAGCAGTGCACTTGTAGTTTTCTGAATTCTGGGCGGATACTTGCCCAGTGGAAGGCAGTGACTTCCTGGGGACCATGTTCTAGCATCTTTTATTTTAAAAGATACATATAGTATTGCCTACAGCTTATTTTCTTTCTTACATATGCCTACTCTATCCACATTGACACTAACATAGAAATGGTTGCTTTAAACAGGATGATACATGTGGAGAGAATGAGCTGGAACCAGGCTGTGAATTTGGTGTACTGGGTGGATAGTCTGCATAAAATTGTCAAGCCAAAGTCCAGGCAATTCCTGAAAGTCTGAAGGGAAACTCGAGAGATTGGCCATATGTGTTAACTTACAAATTTAAGGTTCAGCTTTAGATATTTTGGTTAAGTATCTAAAACATCTAAATCTGAACCTTCAATTTTTAAATATATATATATATATATGTATACACACATACATACCCCTTTAGGATCCGTGGATTTTAGATACAGTAATATTCTAATGAGGCTTTGGCATTTCCAGTAGTCAACCTCAACCAAAGTTCCAAAGAACCCTCCTCACACCAACTTCATGCTGTAGGATAGTGATTCTCTGTGGGAGGGAAGATTGAGGGTATGTCAGGGTCACTTAGGGAACTTTTCAAACCACGCATATAAGCACAGAGTGCACACATGCCTGCAACTCCTGCAAACGTAATGTGTATTTCTACACACACACACACACACACACACAGTTGATCCTTGAACAACACAGGTTTAAACTGTGTGGGTCCAGTGGACTTCTCACAGTACAATGCTATATTTTCTGTATCTTATTTTATTGTAAGAATATAGTATATAATACATATAACTTAAAAATGTGTGTTATTTGACTCTTTATATTATTGGTAAAGCTTCTGGTCAGCAGTAGACTGTAAGTAGTTAAGATCCTGGGGAATCAAAAGTTATATGTGGATGTTTGACTGCATGGCAGGGGGTTGGCACCCCTAACCTCTGCATTGTTCAAGGTCCACTGTACTAAATTCTAGCAAGGGTTTAAAAAGCAAGTGTCTGTGGCTGAAGAGTACTTTTCAGAAATACAAAGTGCCACAGCAAAGTGAAAGTGTAATTTTGTAACATGCTCCAGATCCTTCTCAAAGGACACCATTGTCCTCCGTTCAACACTTTGTCCTTGTGAGAAGGCCAGGACGAGTGACTGGGAGCTGGTGCGTGTGTTGAGTGATCGTGTTTGCATGTCCCTCCTCTTCAGTGCAGTCACTGGCAGTGATGCCTCAGACAAAGCTTGTGATGAACTATAGTCACGATTCTTATTGCTTTGTTTCATTGATCTAATCCCCTTGTGTTTCCCAGAACATCTCGCTTTGCCTCATTCCCTGAATACTTGGTAGTGCAGATAAAGAAGTTCACTTTTGGTCTTGACTGGGTTCCCAAAAAATTTGGTAGGTATCTTTTTGCATGCTTTCGCTTAACACATCACATTGGCCACTGGAAAAACATGGCATGTAAAGGGGCCCGTGTGGTTGGCTGTCAGAAATTGTTCCATTTCATTCTTTTTCTGTCATCCCCACCTTTCTCTTTTGAGTCAAGAGTATATGATACACACTGATAATGGAATCACCCTGTGTTACCCAGCCCTCTAATAATGCATTTTGGAATGACTGGATTCTGAGAGTGAAAATGGGAATCTTCACATTATCAAATCAATGAAACTTTCTAAACTCTAACATGCATACAAGTTACCTGGGATCTTGGCAGAACACAGGTGCTAATTCAGTAGGTCTGGGGGGTGGGGGCTGGGATTCTTCTCTCTCACAAGCTCCCCAGCAATACTGATGCTGCTGGTCCAAAGCCCACACTTGGAGGTGCAGGTAACTGAAGATACACGCTCATCTTATTCGCTGTCCTCGGCCTCCAAAGCGGGCAGGTGTGGGTAATGACAGTCTCTTACATCAGGCACATCTTACCAATAATAAAATGGGTACAGTCAGTTGCTTTAAATCACCAAAAAAGGGATCTGATTTTGGCTTCATTGGGCTTTTTTCCTCTGAATTTTAAAGGCCCTTGCCCATTATTAGAGGTTAGAGTTTCTCAGACAGTGTATAAGAACCTTTTCTCCATCGTAACAGCCCAACATCAAGGGTTATTAGACAGTCCTCCGTACCTCAGACTGTTTGCCAGTCTTTGAAATGCTTTATGTTTCTGAGTGCTTGAAAAACAACTCAGGCCTTGCACTGGTTAATTAAGCACTCCCTGGCTCCTCTGAGGAGGGTAGGTAAAAAGAATGTGAAATCGCTGGTTTCCCTGGGAACCTCCAGCACTCTGTTGACAGCGTACTTATTTGCCACGTGACAGGATGGAGGGCTGTGACTGATTCTGCAGCAGATCTTTGCCTTTCCTGGTGGAATGATTTTGTGGGCAGGATGTTCAGTGCTCAAGCCCTTCCTCTGCGGACCTGAGAATTACCAGAGAGAGAAAACTGCTTTCTCCTAAAAGCTTTCAACTGCTTTATTTTTCTCTGTCCTTGGAATTTCCATAAAGGATAAAAAAATTCAGATTAGATTTCATAAACTTGCTGAATTTAAAGGAGCCTTGAAGCTTGCTTTAATGAACCTGAATTTCTCTGTGGAAAACAGTTGTATTGATTTTTGTGGGTCAGACATTATGTTTCTTTTTGCTGTCCCTGAGATTGAAAAAAAATTTTTTTTTAACTAAGCTTTTTCTTTGGGTTGTTGTTTTAAAATAAGATGTACGTACCTGGCATCATAACTGGTTTTGGGGATAGTATTTTCAAGCTCTATTTGCTAGCCCGGGAGACCTATCCCACACCAACATTTGGACCCATTTTTCATTATTATCGTATCTGAATATAACACTAAATCTCAACAGGCTCTTAGAATGATAAATTTTGTATTTGAGTAAGTTAGCACAATCACAACTGACCTGAGAAGTTAAAAAAAAATCCTAAGACTAATACATTTGAGATTGAATTTATTTCTTTAAAACTTCATTCTTTATTACCTTGGTGAGAATGATCACAGGGCCCATCATGATGTGAGAAAAGGCGTAATCTAGGGGCTGCAAATCAACTGCCTCATATGCAGAAGCAGTAATATAAATGACATGAGTACATGTCATGAATGTAAATGACAGGAGTACCCTGGCTATAAGAAATGTGTAGCCTAGCTATCCTGGTCTTTCTTGAGTATTTCCACTTTCAATAAAGACGTGGCTTAGAAAAACATTTCCTTACCAGAAGAATCAGAATTGCAAATATGCTTAGGGTCATGGGGGCAATCTGGAGCAGTGGGGTCTGTGCCCTACAATCTTACGGGGCACATATCGTCTAGAGTGGAAACTGAAGATCAGCCCCGGGCAGTTGTTACCATATGAGAATATTTGTTTTTCAAAATAAGCTGGAAATATAGATTTTTAAATGAAATCTTCTGCTTTTAAAATTGGAATTTGTTGCCCTCACTTTAAAAACATCAGACATTCTGTTTGCTCCAACTGCTTTTGGGCTCCCAGTTTGCAACCTCTGGCTTAACCCCTGGCTTACCCCTGGCTTGTTCAGTGTGAAACCCTCTGTACCTTCCCCCTGCTTCTCTATTAAATCTAACTAGTCACAGTGTCTGCTGGTCCAGGGATCTACTCCAGGGGACTGAAAAGCATTCCTTAGCTCTGCCTAGACACATGCACATAAGCGTGAGAGGTGCTCGTTTTAGGGGGCAGTTGTGGGTTTTTGGAGAGTTGGGTGAATGTAATCTCTCTCACTTTGTAGATGTTTCTATTGATATGCCAGACCTACTTGATATCAACCATCTCCGAGCCAGGGGGTTACAGCCAGGAGAGGAGGAACTTCCGGACATCAGCCCCCCTATAGTCATTCCTGACGACTCAAAAGGTACCACCGTTTGCCAGGAGATTGTTCTCTTACCCCTCTACCCACCCCACCCCAATGGAAGAGTCTGTTCTCTTCCGCCAGTCTCTCATCCCTTGGCCATCTTCCTGTATTGTAACCCACGGTAGATGCACAGTAAGTAGTGAGACCTGGCTGCAACTGTAGACTTCAGGTAGAAAGGGGGAAAGGTACAGCCCCGTCACAGGTAGTAGAAATGGACCTGCAGAAATCACCAGCAATAGAGGGCAGCAAATCTCCAAAAAAGTTTGTAGGTTATTGCCTCTGGCTTCCCCTCCCTCTCTCCCTCTCCTTCCTGCGAATAAATGGGCCCATAGGGAAGAGAAGGAGTGTGTTTTCAGTAGGCTCTCAATCTTGAGGAGCTGTGTCATCTTGGGAGTGCCGCTGGACAACCCAAAGGGGAATTTCAATGGTGTGTGTTAGTTTTAAAAATCTTGACCCCATTTCACCTCCCCAGCTTTGTCACTGCTTCATAGCAAGGGAGCTAGATTTTTGTTAAGAATACTTAACTTTTTAAGGGAAAAGGACATGCAGAAAATAATTGTTTCACTTTTGTGGATTCAAGGTCAGTATCAAAATATCTTGGTTTCATTTTTAGCTCAGTTACCGATGAAATCAGTTTCATTCTGGTTTCATTTGCTCACGTATTTACTTACTGTTCACCTTTTAAATCAGTTAATTGGGTCAGTAATAATGATGGAGCATGCCGGGCCCCTCTTCCAAAATTTTCTCAACAGTTGAGCTTTGAATAATACTGGTGACCGTATTCAGATGGAAAAGAAGGGTAAGGTGAATCCAGGAGGTGCAAGAAAGGATTCAAGATAGGTGTCTATGTTCCATTATTCTCAGCTGCTAAGTCAGATGTTAAATTGTAGAGTAGGGAGAGTAAAGAAGGGACCTGTATGTGGGACACTCAGAGTTATGTGGTATGAGTGGTCCACCACGGGGCCAGAGAGCAGAGATCAGCAGGAACATCAGAGGAGTACAGGATGGTTTATTAGCTCCACTCCTGTATTCTCTGATGTTCTTAACAGAATCCTTGGTTTATAATTATACAGAGTCCTTAGAAATACAAGGAGATAAATTATTTAGTTCATTAAGATGATGTCCAGAGCATCATGTTTTATCTGGTTGAAATGTCTGAAACCTGTTTATTTTCACTCCCTACTATAATGATTTCATGTCGTACAGGCTGAGCTGTATGGGTGGTGGGTTGCTGAGGGGTTGACAACAGTGTGGGATCCCTAGGGGTGAGGGATCAGGGATTGCTCTGCATGGACTCTTTTTTATTTCTCTAAGATTTTTTGCCATGCCTTGGTCTCATTCTCTGCCTCTCCATTAATTTCCAGATCGCCTGATGAACCAACTGATAGACCGTATGTATCTTTCAAAATTTTTCTCGGTGTCCTACAGTTGTCATTGGTCTGACATTTACCTGTGGGAATTCAGTAAAGGGGCATTGTTCTCTGCATGTGTATGTGTGCAGCTTTTCCTGGGTGGGAATGATTCTTTGTCTGCAAGTTGAGTTAGCAGCAAATGTAAACCAGCGACATGGTGATTAGGGGCTCTGTAGCTCCAGAGAGTGATCATCAGCCTGCAAACCAACCAGCCCTGGATTGAAAACTTGGCCCTGCCTTTTATGACTACAAGCTGGAAAATTTACTTAACTACTCGGAGCCTTAGCTCCGCATGTGTGAAGGTGGGCTCGTGGTGCCATTTCTTCCCACTCTGGCTACGAGCAGGGCTCTTGATGCGGTGACGACGCAGTGGCCAGGCATTTTTTCCATTCCTGCTGCTGGACAGGTAGTGGTGACTCATGCCTGACAGGACATGGTAGCGTTAACTAATACTCTAAAGGTTTGTAGTGTCATTGGATTGTGTGTCAACTGTATAGACTTTTAGTTCCTTAATCTTGTAGGCGTTGATACTCTTGGTTTTCTGAAAAGAATACAATAAACTATTTATGGTATTTAGATATTAATTTGGAGGAAGGGGGAGTGTTTAACACAAAATACTTTCTGTTTAACACAAAATACTTTTTGTCTACAAAGCCCTTCCAGAAACAAACGATTGTTAATTTAGAATTTCATGTTTTACGTTGCAAATGACTGGTCATGTGACCTCCACATATCCTTTCCTTGGTCGATTATGATTTGGTCATTGTTAGAAGTGGTTAGGGTCAGTGAGGGTCTTGGGAAAACCATTGCCTCTGTGAATAATTTAATTAAAATAATAACAATAGTTGTTAATACTTTGGAATGGTTACCATGAGTCCTACTGCATTTATTATTTCATAAATCTCTTTGATTGTGTATAACTTTACTGTTAATACAAAATCCAGATTCTCACTTGATTATCACAGTAAGAAGGGCAGGGCAGGTAACCTTTTACAGAGTATAAAACTGAGACTCAGGAAACTTCAGAGACAGAGAGCTGGGACCAGAGCCTTGGCTGGGAGTCAAGTGTGCTTTTCATGTCACTTGACCTTTTCTGGAATGTGAGAGGTTTGCTGGCTGTTCCCGCTTCTCAGAGAGCTGACCTGCACGGCTTTTGCCCCCCGGGAGGTGATCGGTGATTAGCACTGACTGTCTTTGACTGGGAGCACTCAGCCTGTTTCCAGCGTTCACGGTTTGGCCATTGATTTCCTCCCAGATCTAAGCCTGCTGTCTTATCAGCAGCTACCTGTACTCTACAGGAGAAAACAGAATTATCTGGGATTGCTTAACATTTGCACCCTACCTTTCTCAGATTTTTAAAGAATAAATTTAATTATTTTCTTATTATGAGAGTAAAAAGGTATTTACAAACTATGGGTTAACTGTAAGAGTCCTTTATGGTCTCATCACTCATCCATGACCATTGTTAACACTTGGCGTATATCCTTCCACTGGCCTTTATCTGTGCTTAGCTTACTTTATTTTTCACAAAAATGGAATTATATGTTTTTAATCTAATATGTAATTAGAGACACTCATAACTATTTATTGAGTTGTACTTCTTAAATTACATTGTAGGGAACATTAGAGTCTTACAGGATGTTGAAAGGTGTTCTGTGGAAAGTTTCCTAGTTTCCTTTACTGTAGGAGTCTTTATGACAAGATTTTAGTCTTCACTGTGCTAGTGCTCATTGTGAATTTCTAAGGGGAGAATAGAGAATGTAGATTTTAAAACTTCTTTGGCCATGGAAACCCCTTGTTTTGTTGTTTGATAATGACATCTCTCTTAGGACATCAGGCTGTCGTAGAATGCAACTTGGGAATTACTGTTGTCCTAAATCATTGCTTTCCTAAAATTTGGTCTTGAAAGAATATTCCTTGTAAGAGAGAACGTTGACAAACACATTTCCTTTTTCTTTTTTAGAAAGAGAGACTACTGGGGGTGGGATGGGGTGGTGGTGAGGGGAGGGACAGAGGAAGAGAGAGAGAGAGAGAGAATCTTTTTTGTTTGTTTGTTTAATTTATTTTAAAAGATTTTATTTATTTATTTGACAGTGAGAAACATAGCGAGAGAGGGAACACAAGCAGGGGGTGTGAGAGAGGGAGAAGCAGGCTTCTCCCAGAGCAGGGAGCCCGATGTGGGGCTCAATCCCGGGTCTCCGGGATCATGACCTGAGCCGAAGGCAGTCTCTCAACCAACTGAGCCACCCAGGCGCCCCGAGAGAATCTTAAGGAGGCTCCATGCCTAGCATGGAGCCCAAGGTGGGGCTCAGCCTCATGACTCTGAGATCATAACCTGAGCTGAAATCAAGAGTCAGACACTTAACTTTAACAAAGCCACCCAGGCACCCTGATAAACACATTTTCAATGTAGTTTTTATAGAACAGATATCTCTAATCCTCCGTTCTACTACTACTATTCAGTTCTCCCAATTGCCGTCTTTGGCACAATGTTTAGTAGAGTAGAGACCTCAGGATGTGGAAAATATAAGGGATATATTTTGTGCTCCTGTTCCCCTCCAGTCGTTGGATAATTTGAGAATACTGTGTAGGTATATATACATGTGTGTGTATTCATATAAACATGCACATGTATATACATGGACAAATGTGTATACACAAAACATAACAGGTGTGTGTATATATACACATGCATTTATGTGTATATATGCATGTATATTTATATATATGTATGTATGTATATATATACACATGCCTGTAGGTTTTTATGTATACTCTGTACATTATGTATGCATACATACATGTGCTTAGATGCATCCACGTATCCACACACATACACACAGACACATACACACATATCTCCACCAGTATCTGCATATCATCATGAAAAGAAAAGAAAACAAAACCCTCTGCATCTAAGTCCACATTAGGTTTATAAAGCTATCTCTTTTAATACTTATATACCATTACAGAACATACTGTGTCCTTCCATGCTTAACATTTGGGCTCTCCATTTTGGGCCGGTAGATAATCCTTTTCTCTTCAGATTTCAGTGATAGGAGAGGCTGCTGTAGGAGAGGTCTTGAGAAGGAATCTGGGAGGCTAAAATGGTTCTGGGAATACACTCAATCTCCCCACATGAAATGAAGGAACTGTTTTTCAGTGCTTGCGTTTTCCAGGTAATTACGGTGGTTCCTATTTAGGTCAAAGATACTTAAATTCAAATAGCTTAATATTTAGATGAATTCAAACAAAACAAAGCTAAACCACCATTGGTACACAAACAGAATAGCACTCTCTTTGTCTGGCATGTGGCTGCTGGATGAGAGGCTAGGATGAGGCGAAGAGAGTTGAGGTTTTCAGAGAGTTTATGTTTTGACCCTGGAGTGTTGTGTTGTGCTCCGCAGCCTCCGACATTGATGAGTCATCAGTGATGCAGCTGGCTGAGATGGGTTTCCCTCTCGAAGCGTGTCGGAAGGCTGTGTACTTTACTGGAAATATGGGAGCTGAAGTGGCTTTCAACTGGATCATTGTTCACATGGAAGAGCCTGGTGAGTGGTCAGAAGAGGGGATGGCTTTGGAGTCTGATGGGATCCTCAGTGATGCTAAGCCTTGGTCCTTCAATGTTCTCTGAATGGGTTCCAGAAAATGACATTTTAGCTCATAACTTGGCTTCTTAGCTCACTTTGTTCCTCCCCTCATAATTTACACTTCCAGCTCACTTTTTCTCTGCTGCAATGAGGGACACTTTGCTTATGGAGCAAAGTCACATTGTTCATTTTTACTCCTTTTTTTTTTTTTAATACTAGCTTTCTTGAGATATAACTCACCCTCTTAAAGCATCTAATTTAGTGGCACAACAACCACTGGAAAGATGTGGGATATACAAGCACAGGCCAGAGATGTTGCTAGTTAAGTCCCAAACCACCACAGTAAAGTGAGTATCATGATAAAGTGAGTCCAACGAATGTTTTGGTTTCCAGTGCATAGAAAAGTGATGTTTACACCATACTGTAGCCTACTAAGTGCCCAATAGTATTATGTCTAAAAATGTACATACCTTAATTGAAAAATACTTTGTTTTTGCTACATCGATTGACTCTTCCTTTCACAAATGGTTGCTCTGTAGCATGCAAAGCTATTTGATGGCACTTCTCTCACAGTAGAACTTCTTTGAGAATTGGAGTCAGTCCTCTCAAACCCTGCTGCTATTTTATCAACCAAGTTTATGTCATACTTTAGGTCTTTTGTTGTCATTTCAACAGTCTCCATAGCATCTTCACCAGGAGTAGATGCTATTTCAAGAACCACTTTCTTTGCTCATCCATAAGAAGCAAATGCTCATCTGTTAAAATTTTATCATGAGATCGCAGCAACTCAGTCCTGCCTTCAGGATCCACTTCTAATTCTAGTTCTCTCGCTGTTTCCACCACCTCTGTAATGACTTCCTCCACTGAAGTCCTGAGCCCCTCTAAGTCACCCATGAAGGGTGGAATCCAAACTGCTGTTAATGTTGGTATTTTGAGCTCTTTCCTATGCATCGCAAATGGATGCCTTCTTAATGGCATCCAGAAGGCTTTCAGTTTACTCTGCCAGATCCATCACAAGAATCTGTGGCAGCTACAGTCTTACAAAATGTGTTTCTTAAAGAGTACAGCTTGAGAGTTGAAATCACTCCTTGATCCATGGACTGCAGAAGGGATGTTGTGGTAGCAGTCATGAAAACAACATCGATCTCATTGTTCGTCTGCATCAGAGATCTTGGGTCACCAGGTGCATTGTCAATGAGCGGTCATATTTTGAAAGAAAATTTTTTTTCCTGAGTAGTAAGTCTCAACAGTGGCTTAAAGTATTCAGTAAACTGTGCTATAAACAAATGTGCTGCCATTCAGGCTTTGTTCCATTTCTAGAGCAGAGGCAGAATGGATTTAGGATAATTCTTAAGGGCCCCTAGGATTTTTTTTTTTTTAAGATTTTATTTATTTATTTGACAGAGAGAAACACAGCCAGAGAGGGAACACAAGCAGGGGGAGTGAGAGAGGGAGAAGCAGGCTTCCCGCCGAGCAGGGAGCCTGATGTAGGGCTCAAACCCAGGACTCCGGATCATGACCCAAGCTGAAGGCAGATGCTTAACGACTGAGCCACCCTGGCACCCCATGGGGTCCTAGGATTTTTGAAATGGTCCATGAGCATTGCCTTCAACTTAAAGTCACCAGCTGCATTGTCCCCCAACAGGAGAGTCCAACTATCCTTTTACACTTTAAAGACAGACATTGACTTATTTCTAGCTGTGAAAGCCCTAGATGGCATCTTCTTCCAATAAAAGGCTGATAACTCGCTGCTTCACCTTGTACACTTATGTTATGAAGATGGCTTCTTTCCTTCAACCTTGTGAACCAAACTCTATTAGCTTCACTTTCTTGCTGCAGCTTCCTTCCCAGCCTTTGTAGATTGAAGACAGGGAGGGTTTTATTCTAGACTAGGTTTTGGTTTCAAGGGAATGTTGTGGCAGGTTTGATCTTCTGTCTAAACCCCTAAAACTTTCTCTGTATCAGCAATGAAGCTGCTGTGCATTTGATCATTGGTGTGTTCACTGGAGCAGCATTTTCAATTTCCTTCAAGAATTCTTCCTTTGCTTTTACAATTTGACTGTTCCATGTAAGTGTCCTAGCTTTTGGATTATCTCAGTTTTCATTATCCCCTCCTCTCTAAGTTTGATCACTTTAGGATTTGAATTAAAGTGAGGGATGTGTGACTTTTCCTTTTGCTTGAACATTTAGAGGCCATTGTATGGTTATTAACTGGCCTAATTTTAATATTGTATCTCAAGGAATAGGGGGCCCAAGAACAGGGAGACTGGGAAAAGACTGGTCAATGGAATAGTCAAAAGACACACAACGTGTGGATTAAGTTTGCTGTCTTATATGGGTGCAGTTTGTGGTGCCCCCAAACAATTACAATAGTAATATCAAAGATCACTGATCACAGATCACATAATATGCTAATAACGAAAAAGTTTGAAATATTGTAAGAATTACCCAAATGTGACCCAGGGTCATGCAGTTAGCAAACGTTGGGAAAATGGCACCAATAGGCTTGCGCAACACAGAGTTGCCGCTAACCTTCTATTTGTAAAAAGTGCATTATCTACAAAATGCGATCAGATGAAGTGCAATAAGTTGAGGTCCGCCTATACTAAGAAATGATATAGCTAAGAAATGATAAGGACTTGAAGTAGAAAAATGTGCATGAAGAAATGGGGGCTGTTTAGTAAGTTTTTGCTCTGAAGTGTACATTTCTGTGCTTTTTAGTAAATTAACAGAATTGTTCAGCTCTCACCACTAAGAATATTTTGCTGTAGGGTCACACAGGCTATTTATCTTTTCATCCATTGGTGGATCTTTGGGCTGTTTCCCAGTTTTTGACTACTCTAAATACTATGGCTCTAAACATTTTGAGTACACATTTTTGTGTGAGACTGTTTTAATTTCTCTTGAGTGGAGTTGCTATGTCATATAGGTAACTCCATGTTTACCCTTTTGAGGAACTGCCAAAGTGTTTTTCACAATGCTGTTCCGTTTTTCATTCTACCACAATGGCTGAGGGTTCCAGTTTCTCCACATCCTCACCAACCCTTGTTACTGTTGTTTTTATTGTAGCCATTGCAGTAGGTGAGAAAGTGGTAGCTCTTGGTGGTTTTTATTTGCATTTTCCTGATGACTAATGATGTATAGAGCATCTTTCCCTGTCCTTGTGGGTGATTTATGTATCTTTGGAAAAATGTCTATTCAAATCTGTTGCCCACTTTTAAGGAGGTTATTTGTCTTAATTGTCGAGTGGTTCTTTTCATATTCTTAATATAAGCATCTTACTAGTTACATCATGTGCAAATACGTTCTTTCATTCTGTGAATGTTTTCACTTTCTTGATGGCATTTTTTTTTAAGCACAAAAGCTTTTAATTTTGATGAAGTCGAATTTATCTGTTTTTTTTCTTTTGTCACTCGTGCTGTTGGTGTCATATCTAAGAAACGTTGCCTAACTCGAGGTCTCTTGCATTGAGGTCAGGGAGCTGTTTTGAGTTAATTTTTGAATATAGCCTGAGGTGGGCATCCAGCTTCATTCTCTTGCATGCAGACATGCATTTGTTCCAGCACCATCTGTTGAAAAGACTACCCTGTCCTCATTGGAATGGTCTTGGTACCCTTGTCAGAACTCAACTGACCATAAATCTGTAGGTTTATTTTTGGATTCTTTGAATTCTATTCAGTTGATCTATAGGTCTGTCCTTATGTCAGTACCAACTGTCTTCATTATTATAACTTTGTAGATATTTTTACTTCTTAGCTCTATGGTGTTGTTTCTTTTTTTTTTATTAAGCATTTTTAAAATTTAAATTCAATTAATTAACATATAGTGTATTATTGGTTTCAGAGGTACAGGTCTGTGATTCTTCATTCTTATGTAATACCCAGTGCTTATTACAGAACATGCCCTTCTTAATGTTCATCACCCGGTTATTCCATCCCTCCTCCTCCCTTCCTTCCAGCAACGTTCAGTTTGTTTCCTATGATTAAGAGTCTCTTATAGAATTGTCTCCTTCTCTGGTTTCGTCTTGTTTTATTTTTTCCTCTTTTCCCCTATGATCCTCTGGTTTGTTTCTTAAATTCCACATATGAGTGAAATCATATGATAATCGTCTTTCTCTGATTGACTTATTTTGCTTAGCATAATCCCTCTACATCATAATACCATCCATATCATTGCAAACGTGTTGTTTAAGACTAAAAAACGTAAAAGGTCTGAGTGTGACTCTCTTCCCCAGATTTTGCTGAACCACTGACCATGCCTGGTTATGGAGGAGCAGCTTCTGCTGGAGCCTCTGTTTTTGGTGCTACTGGATTGGATAACCAACCGCCAGAGGAAATTATAGCTATCATTACCTCCATGGGATTCCATCGAAATCAGGCTGTTCAGGCGCTCCGATCCACGGTAAGCACGCGAGGTGGTGTGTGAGAATACACTCCTCTTATTGGAGGCCGTGTGTATTTCTGTCAGCAGCTGTGGAGTCTTTCCAGTGTCCTTTGATCATTTTGAATCATGTTTGTCTCACTCTGTACCCCACAGTGGCCCATGGAGATTTATTTGCATATGTTCTAGGTATAGCTAAAATAAATGACTGGGGGAAATGATACAGTTTAAGAATAGGGAGTAAAAAAAAAAAAAAAACAAACAAACCCAGGGAGATAATACAGCTGGGGCAAAATGAAGGAAACTGCTAAGACCAAAACCAAAAGAAACTGTGTATCATCTGAGTGTTTATTATTAGCAGGCCTCTAAGATTTGACTTGGAGCAGAGAGGGATGTATGAGAGTCCATGTTCAGTAAGGCAGTTTTTTGGGACAAATTTTGCTTTTCTATACCAAGACCTTGGAGAAATGTCTCTCAGAAGTCCTCATAGAGAAGATTGAAAGTCTCCTGGGAATTCTCACTTCTGGTCTGGAAAGGAAGAAGATTCTTCCAGTATTCATGTACCTCCCAATGTTATCAGGAGAGAAGGACCATGAAACTACAGGGTAGATAGAAGTCTTCCTCTTTCAGTGCAGATATTTAATATTGAAGGGAAGTTCTTGTTTAGTTTAGTTTTTTTTTTTTAACCCATCCTTCCTTGCCACACCATATGTATTTGTGAGGGGATGTCTGTTACTAATTCCTGCTTATCTGTCCTGACCGGTTGGCTCTGAGGGTCCACTGTTGAGGTCATAGCAGCTCTCAGTTGACTACTGGAGTGTGGCTGGAACAATCTATTTCCCTTTAATGTGCTTGAAATATCTCAAGCAGAGTTAGTTTCATTCAGGGTACTTGCTTTGCTCCACTTATTTTTCTTGACTGACTACTCTAAATACTATGGCTCTAAATGTTTTGAGTACACATTTTTGTGTGAGACTGTTTTAATTTCTCTTGAGTGGAGTTGCTATGTCATATAGGTAACTCCATGTTTACCCTTTTGAGGAACTGCCAAAGTGTTTTTCACAATGCTGTTCCGTTTTTCATTCTACCACAATGGCTGAGGGTTTTCATTGGCGATTCTGATGATGTCTAAGCAAATTCTTTAACCTGCCTGTGCTATCACAAACAGAGAAAGATGGCCATGTTTTTATGATCAGTTAGTTTGAACTGCAGAGTTAAATTTAAAACAATGTACGTAATTAAGCAGAACTGTCATCATTAATCATGGCGTTAATCTTGTCGCTATTGCAATTCAACAATTCTGCTAACGTTTAGGGAGAGGAGGCACTATCACGGTCCTCACGCTGGCCCCCCCTCTGCCTGGCATAGTTCTCTGCAGAAAACACAGTTGATAGGGAATGTAGTGTGTGCAGTGAGTGTGGCTGAGAAAGGGGCTGGTCTTCAAAAAATGGCAGACTCTTTGGTGTTCTGTACCCCATCATTAGCATCAGCTTGTAGAAATGCTGAGCTAAGACGGATACAGGCTTTGGAACGCTGGTCTGCTGCTCAGAACTGTTTGCCAGTGTATCTAATTACAGACCTCAGTTGGGAGACTTGGAGAATGCCAGCTGAATGTGCATTTCATATGCAGGGTCAGAGCTTCACACTCAGAGGCACTCAGGACTAATGAATTCAGGCCTTCTGTCTTATCTGCTTGACATCCTGGTTCAAGTGGTCAGGATATAATGAGGCTCTGGGACTGCATACATTGTAAAAATGTTTTATTTTATTAGAATAATAACCTGGAAAGAGCACTGGATTGGATCTTTAGTCACCCTGAGTTTGAGGAGGACAGTGACTTTGTGATCGAGATGGAGAATAACGCCAATGCAAACATTATTTCCGAGGCCAAACCTGAAGGACCTAGAGTCAAGGATGGATCTGGAAGTAAGTTCTTGCCTCAGGATTGTCTGAGCAGTAGTAACCATATATTTGGCTCATGCCCTTCCCTCCCACCACTCATATTAAAACCTTTGCCATCATCCAAAAGTAGCACAGATCCCCCTTCTCATAAATGGTGCATTTTGCCACTTTGCATGGTGATCTGAAAAAGTCTGGGACAAACCCAGAGTCATGTTGCCTAGAAGTGTGTGTGCTTATGTTTAGTGCCCGCTGTCACTTTGCCATTCCCGTGAGATACGTTTTTTCTTCATTAACCATGGAAGTTTTTGTCCAAAAGAGAACATTTGCTTGCATGGTAGTATTTTTTTTGGGGGGGGGGAAGTATTTGGTAGTATTTTATTTTTTTATTGGAAGTATTTGGTAGTATTTTATTATTTTTTTGGAATGCCTGAAAAACAGTCTTATATCCTTGACCCCATCATTGACTATACCAACTGCTGATAATTTTCTGAAGGACCAATCAAGGTGGCAGGAAGAGGTGCCATTAGCCAGTCATCTACCCTTTTTTTTTTTTTTTTTAGTAATCTCTACACCCAATGTGTAGGGCTCAAACTCACAATCCTGAGATCAAGAGTCCCACAGCACTGTATCTTCTCAAAGCAAACACATATGAGTCATTATGCACCAGGCACTGGTTCTAAGAACTTTGCATGTGAACTCTCATTTAACACACCTGTTTTACATGTGAGACAACAGAGGCATAGAAAGGTTAGTTACCTTGCCCAAGGTTACATAGCTCTTATGACTTGGGGCCAAAATTCAAATCCAGAATCCCACGTTCTTCACCATTGTGATGCCTTGCTTCTTGGGCTCTGATGACCTCCGGAACGTGTTTAGGCTTGTTAGCCTGGCATTTGTCACCTCCTCCAGGCAGATGGCAGCATCCCTCATCTCTCAGTGTTATTTCTTCTGTATTCCCTCACCTCTAGCTCAGACGCTTAGGACCGTAGCCACACCACCAGCCTCGTCAGGGCACTAACCCCCTTCTTCCTACTTCTAGGTCTGTGCTCAGGTTAATTCTTGATTGTGAAATGCCTTTCTCTCCCATCATAGCACACTAAACTCCTTACCATTATTCACAACTTGACCACAGATTCCATTCACGAGATTGCTTTGCCAGGGCCTTCAGAATCAGTGCATCCTTATCTCATGCTAGTAATAATTATACCAACATTGCAATACTTCCATTTGTGCCACATTTAATCCTCACAGTAATCCGATGAGGTAGCTATCATTATTATGTCCATTTCATAGGTGAAGAAACTGAGGTAGAAGAGAAGGTTAAGTTTGTTAAGGTCACATAGCTAACTAATGATTGGTACAATCAAAATTTCAACCTGGGTAGTCTGCCTCCAGAGCATGTGTCCAAAGCCCCTGTGACATAGTGTTTATTCTTCTTTTATTAGAACTATCAAATTCAGGGGCGCCTGGGTGGCTTAGTCGTTAAGCGTCTGCCTTCGGCTCAGGTCATGATCCTGGAGTCCCGGGATCGAGCCCCACATCAGGCTCCCCTGCTCAACAGGAAGGCTGCTTCTCCCTCTTTCACTCCCCCTGCTTGTGTTCCCTTTCTAGCTGTGTTTCTCTCTGTCAAATAAATAAATAAAATCTTAAAAAAAAAAACGTATCAAATCAGGGGCCCCTGGGTGGCTCAGTCAGTTAAGCATCCAACTCTTAATTTCAGCTCAGGTCATGACCTCAGAGTTGTGAGACTCAGCCCTGCATTGGGCTCTACACTTAGTAGGGAGTCTGCTTGAGATTCACTCTCACCCTCTGCCTCTTCCCTGCTCCTGCTCTTTCTCTCTCAAATAAATAAATAAATCTTAAAAAAAGTATCAAATTCATCTTGTAATGAAATTATTTATGTAAATATTTGTGTTTTCTATTTGGAAGCTTGTGGAGGGCAGATGCTGTTTTACTTTCATAAAGCTCATGTTGTTTAGCATATAGAAAGTACCAAGTAAAAAATTATTGATTAATAAAGTCTACATTTGCGGGGGTGCCTGGATGGTGCATTTGGTTGGGCTTATGACTTTTGATTTCAGCTCAGATCATGATCTGAGGGTTATGAGATCAAGTTCCATGTCAGGCTCTGTGCTGGGTATGGACCCTGCTTGAGATTTCTCTCCTTCCCCCTTAGCTCCTTCCCCATCACTCTGTCTTTTTCAAAAAAAATATTTTTTTTACATTAGCAGCATTTGTTCCACAATCATATAGCTGTAGCTCTCATTAATGGTCTACTCTTAGTAGTCTTACCAGATCTAGGAGGGAGACTTTTCTTCTTTTGAATAAAACAGGAATTTCTTCACTGAAACTCTCATAATCCTGACTGGGTAAGAAAAGATGAGATATAGTTCTCCCAACTTCCATATTCATCTAAAGGGTCTTGTATTACTTTTTGGAAATTAGTGGCTTGCCTAAAATATTAAAAGTTGTAGTGAATAGTATTCAATAATTCATCAGTAGGATTTATTACGTACTCGTCTCGGTTCACGGCTTCCTTGATTTTCTGTAATGGACTTTTCTTTGGGGATGGTGAGTCCTCTTTGCAGAAGGAGTGAGCCACATGATGGGGCCATTGTAAAGCTGCCAAGATTTATAGCTGTTGAAAGAGGGCGTGTGTGATCATTAGGTTTTCCTGTTTTCTGATGGAGCATGGAGGGACCAGCCACTCTCTTGAAGATGGTCGTTAATGATACAAAACAGCCATATCATCCCCTTGGGCTTACTGAACTCAGAGTGATCTTCTGGTACTCCTGGCCCTTGGTTTTTGAGTTGTGCTCTTGAATGGGATGTCATGATGATGCTTTCAAGCACCCTTTAATTTAAAAGCACTATGAGTCAAGCTTGGTGGTCTTGCTCTTCACTTCCCCTGTAATTAGGCTGAGGATGAAGGAGACAGAGATGCATTGTGAGACATCAAGTATAGGATATACTAAAGCTAAAAGCAGTGATACGTGAAAATTTTAATTATCAAAAACCCAAAGAGCCTAACCCACCCTAACTCACCAAATGCATTTTGTATCTGACTTTTAAGAGGAATGCATTTTTTAAAAAGATTTTATGTATTTATTTGACAGAGAGAAACACAGCCAGAGAGGAAACACAAGCGGGGGGAGTGAGACAGGGAGAAGCAGGCTTCCCGCTGAATAGTGAGCCCGATGTGGGGCTCGATCCAGGGTCTCCGGGATCATGACCTGAGCCGAAGGCAGTTGCTTAACCAACTGAGCCACCCAGGTGCCCCGGAATGCATGTTTTTAAAGTAGCCTTTCCAGCACTGTGCCTTGCGCACCGGAGGTGATCCGAGAATGAATGATTGGTCTTACCAGACCAACGAATAGCTGAAGATCAGGAGGTAGTGACCACAGGGATAGTCTTGTGCTGCCTCCACCAAGTGCCAGATGGAGGAATTGGCGGTGCACTATTTTGTGTTACATTGCATAAGTCACAGGAAAGGAAAAAGGCGATTTCTTGTACTTTGCTGCATTAGCACTTGAATTCATATGTTAGTCACTTCTTTTTTTTTTAGTTAACATTTATGTTGTTTATTTCTCTTATAATTAAAAGGGTATTTAATAATTTTAGCAACTTGAGAAAGTGCAGATATATGAAAAGAAGAAAATAAAAACTACTTCCAACCCTCCTACCCAGTCATAAGCACTGCTAATTCCTTGTATATTTTTTAGACCTTTCTATGCAAATACAAAATGAATATAAATATGAATATGCTACTTATAAAAAATTATTTATTTATTTGAGAGAGAGAAACAGAGAAAGAGCTTGAGCAGGAGGGGCAGAGGGAGAGGGAGAAAGAATCTCAGGCAGACTCCATGCTGAGCATGGAGCTGGAGGCCAGGCTTGTTTTCACAACCTTGAGATCACAATCTGAGCCAAAACGAAGAGTTGGCCACCTAACCTGCTGAGCCACCCAGGCACCTTTCTACATGCTATTTTATAAACACTATTTTATAACCTGGCTCCCTCTAACTGTGGATGTACATATATGTATGTCTAAATCACTAAATACATATTAATAACATCCCATTGTGTAGTGCTACCATAATTTATATACCTGATTTTAGACCCGCTAATTGTTATTTAAATATAAGATGATTATAGGAGTGCCTGAGTGGCTCCGTCACTTAAGCATCTGCTCTTGCTCAGGGTCCTGGGATCGAGCCCTCCGTCCTGTTCCCTGCTCAGCTGGTAACCTTCTTCCTCTCCTTCTGCTGCTTCCCCTGCTTGTGCTCTCTCTCACTCTCTGTCAAACAAATAAATAAACTCTTTAAAAAAAAAAGGCAATTATGGATAGAGTTTCAGATAATGGGGCTGTTTTTACATTCAGAATTATTATGACTATTATTATTTTTAAAGATTTTGTTTATTTGAGAGAGAGAGAGAGAGAGAGAGAGAGAGAGAGAGCACAAGCAGGGGTAGGGGCAGAGGGAGAAGGAGAGAGAGAAAGAGACTCCCCACTGGGGGAGGCCCACGTGGGGCTCCATCTGAGGACCCTGAGATCCATTTGTTCAACATTTAAGTTTCTTTCTTTTCTGTTGTTGTTCCATTTTTCTCTGTTAAAAATGACACCATAATGACCATTCTTGGGCCCTCATTTGATTACTTCCTTAGCATAAATTTCTAGAAGTGAAATTTTTAGGTCAAAATTACGTATTTTTGAGGTATTAATGTGCATTATTACGCTGCCCGCCAGAAAGCCCACTTTCGTGGCTCTCCTGCTCCCCCATCCCTCTGCCAGTTCAGTCAGGCTAAGGATGCTCCTTGTTTTTCATATATTTATTGGCTTGTTCTTTTTCTTCTTGAGTTAATCACTTCCTCATTTTGTTTGGTCTGTTTTCCCATTTTTATTGAGGTTTTCACCTATTTTTTTTATTGATTTATATAAGAGTTTCATATATTGCACATTAGCCTGAGAATACCTGATGGGTCTACAATATTGAGGGTTTTTGGCCAGAACCATGCTACTTTTTTTTTCAATTCATCTATCCCTTTTCCCACCACTGCAAAGCTGTATGGCTTTCTTCATACACTTCCTGTGTATTTCTGGTTTAGTTTCTTCTCAGAACTACATTTTGTGTGCTACTTATGAATACAGATTTTTTTTCCCATTATATTTTTAAACTGTTACTGCTGAATTTTGGAAAGTTCCTGGTCTTGTAATTAGCCGTAGGATTTGATTAGAATAACATCGAATTCATAGGTTCACTCGTAGGAGATGTGTATTCTGTGTAGGCAGGTTGTTTATGGTTCCCAGCACATTGCTTTTGACCTCTTTTTGGGTTGGTGAATTGATGGAAACATTTGACTTGGGGGTCTGAAGACAATTTAGCAGTTTAGGTAACTGTTTTTTGGGAGCAAAATGGAGAGCCAAAAGTGAAACAGTCAAAGCAAGTAAAACCAGCATCTCAGTTCTCAGGGTTCTGCTGTAAGGGGCGGGAGAGCCGAGCCACACTTGTCCAAGCAAAAAGGGAAGTATTGTATCACCAGAGCCGGACAGTCCAGGGTAGACTTGACTCGAGGCATGCCCTTGATTCTGGGATTGAAACCCTTTTATCTGGTTGTTCCCCTGGGCTGTACTTCTCTTGGTTGGTGTGAGTCTCAGATAAGATCTTCCTAATGGCCACAAGGTGGCTGCCAGTGCCTCCTACAGTGCATCTGTCCAGGTTAAAATCCGGCCAGTATTGTCCTGGAGTTCTTAGCGAAGGTTCTAGCAATCTGAGACTTGGGCTACTCAGCCCTCATACGCCTCACTCATGGAGCCTGAGGGTGGAGACCTCTTCCTTCCTAGCTTGTACACAGAGCAGGGAAGCATGGTACCTTCAAAGGCTCATTCAAATGTCCTGGACCAGGAGAATCAGAAACCCCTGTGAACAGCATCACCTGTGACCTGGTTAGAAATGCAAGTTTTTGGGCCCCACTCTAGGCCTTTGGGGGTGGGCCCAGTGATTGGGAGGTCAGCAGGCCCTCGAGGTGGTTCTGATTCAGTGTAAATTTGAGAACCACCTCACTAAAAGCCAGACTATTGCCTTAGAAAGAGGACAGTAGCTGCTGGGACATCACTATACCATGTCACCAAAGAATGACAAGGTAGGAGTTTGAATTGGAAAAAAAAACGTGACTCTTTAAGGACAGGGATTAATAAGCAGTTGTACCAAATTCTTCCTTTAAGGAATATGTTAATTAAAAATTAGTCTTGCATTTTTTTGAACCTCTTTTATTTTAATGTTATCTAGTTTGCTCCGAAGAACTAGTGCTAATAACACTGGGTTGGATAGTGGCCGTCCTTCATTGTTTGCCTCTTGTGCACTAGGTACTTCCCGGACAACTTTCCTTCACTCCTGTGCTAGGTGTTCTCATGAGCAAATGGGGACCCAACTCGTTAGGGGCCTGGGTGGTGGAAGAAAAAGCTGGGAATTCAGGTCTGTGCACTTCCTCCTTCATTTTACCACAGATCTTGTAAATTGGAAGGGAGGCAGGACTCTATTTTTCAGAAGCCTTGCTTTATCATCACGTTCTGCACATTTTAGGGCTATCCCTTAAATTTCTGTTGAGCTTTTAAAAATTGTAAAAAGTAGAAAATCAAGTCTTCAGTTTGACCTATCTGGGCTTCTGCCATTTGCAAAATTATTTCTGTTTCTGTGTTGCACTTAATGAGTGTTTAATCTTCCTTTCTTTTCCTTCCTCCCTTCCTCCCTTCCTTCCTTCCTTCCTTCTTTCCTTCCTTCCTTCCTCTTTCCCTCCCTCCCTCCCTTCTTTCCTCCTTTCCTTCCAGAACTCACTGATTGCCAATGTAATTAAAATGTGATTAGGCTGTGATTACTCAAAATCTGCTCTGGCTTCTTTAGCCACATCACTGTCATGGCTTTGACAGCTTCTAGAACAGCTGAGATTTTCCAAGAAGGGGATCAGAGAAACATTTCATTTACCTAATGGTGGGGCTTCTAAGGCTCCAGGCTCCCTGAGGAATGCAGCAGGAATAGGATCCACAGAGCAGGAGGGTATAGCCACACTGGAGCTGAGCACCAGTGGTTTACTTGAAAGCAACACTGCTTAATGCAGCTGGGGTCCAGTGCTCATCCCACTTCAGCACTTGTTTGTAATTCTTGTTTTTTCCCCCCAACAGCATTATTGGAAGTGGAGAGGAAGCCACTCTGAAATAAACTAATTTATACTAAAGTATGAATGACTGAGAGCTATGAAGCATGGAGGGAATTATTTGATATTTGGCGTTTTAAGTGATATAATACAGAGAAGTCAAGGGGCTTTGATAATTTTGAGATGTGTGGGGTGGGGGAGACAATTTGTCAATCCTTAAAGATTCTGCCCTTGTTGTCAGCTGCCTGAAGCTGTTACTGATTTACGCAAATGCTCCTTTTGCTCTTTTGGGGGATTCTGAGGTTTTCTGAAAGCTCCAAATCCAAATCCATCCACTTCTCTCTCCCTGCCTCCCACTGGTCTTTTCTCAGAGCTGGGATGAGGGAAATCAAGCTGTTGTGCGTAGAGGTTGTTTGCAGATTTACAGTGTTTCTGAGTTAAATGTTAGTAAATTGGGAATGATATTTCCCCCTCTGTTGTACAAAGAGAGTTAGAGGTGGGTAATGGAACAAGTTACTGAAGTTAGGAAGATTCAGTTGGAAAAGTCAGTTTGGTTGCTCAGCAGAAGCTGTGGAGCTCCTGGGGTTTTGGTGGTCATTTCAGGGGGTCTTTTGATGTTTGTGTATTCTGTGCACTTTCTGCAGACTGACTAAATAATATGTCTCACCCTTACGAGATTCTACTACTTTTTAAATATGTATAGATGCTATAGGGTTTATAAGATGTAAATTAATTGAACTGCATTCCTGAGTCTAGAGCTGCTTTAGGTCATTATAGTTGTTGAACTATAATTTTCAGGAAGGTAAAATCATGATTCTCAGGTACATCTAAACTAAGCACAAATCACAGATTTTCTTTGACTCGTTAATTAATGAGGGAACCACTTAGTTATTACTGGTTGAAAGCATCTGAGAAGCTAGGATAATTAAAGATAATTTGATTGCTGAGTTAAATATAAAGTTAGTGTCTCCGGATCATAAATCCTTGAGCTTATATGTTCTACTGGACAGAAATTTTTTCTATCTTTACTAAACAAAAATCTACCCGTTAATGAGTAACTTGACTAAGTCTGGAGCCTTTAATCAACAGTAAGCAGTGAGGGCACCTGGGTGGCTCAGTTGGTTGTTTGCCTTCAACAACCAGGTCATGATCCCAGCATCATAGGATCGAGGAGTCCCGCATCAGGCCCCCTACTCAGTGCAGAGTCTGTTTCTCCTTCTGCCCCTGCTCCTGCTCTCTCTCTTGCACATGCAAAAATAAATAAAATGTTTTAAAAAATAGTGAACAGTGAGATGAACTTTCATCCCTCTAAACCAGAGGCCAGCATACCTTTCCTCTGAAGGACCAGATATTAATGTTTCAGGCTTTGTGGGCCATAGCCATGTCATTTCATATTTTTGTCCCTCTCCTCCTCCCCTTTCTCCTGGCTGGTACAAAAGTAGGCTATGGGCTGGATTTGGCTTATGAGTCATTGCAGTATGCCACCCCCTACCCTAGCCAGTCCTTGGGTGGCCATTCCTCCACAGAACATGAAAGGACAGGTTGCCTGCCTCTTCTGTTTTCCAAGTGTCGCATTCATTTTCTGACAGTGCTGTCTAAAAGAATAAAATCAGAGCACAGTCACTGTTTTGCTGGGTAGGGGTGGGGGTAGTAAAATTTTGATATGAAAAAATTCTGCCTATTAGAAAGGCCGGAGCCATTTTCCTATGCTCAAAGAAGGACAAGTTTTGTTGGGAGAGGGAATGAGGGGCAAAGGTGCTAATTTCAGACCCTGTTGAATTCTGGCTTTCTAGAAGGACACGATGGTTTAGGCAATGTTGTCCAGCTTTTCTACGCAGGTCATCATTTTAAAAACGATTTGAGGGGGCATCTGGATGGTGTAGTTGGTGAAGTGTATGACTCTTGGTTTCAGCCCGGTGATGATCTCAGGGTCATGTGCTCTTCCCAGTGTTGGGCACCAGTGTGCTTGAGTCTTTTTCTCTATCTCCTTCTGCCCCTGTGCTCACATGCTCTGCCCTTTAAAATAAATAAATCAAGTCATTTTAAAAACAGATTTGCCTTGCCTCAAACTGCCTTTTCTATGTGAAGAGAGGTCTGCCCATCTTTTGGGAGTGTGTGTGCACACAGAAAAAATGCTGTTTTTTCTCGAAGGGAGCCTCTGGGAACTTAGAGAAGAATCAGCAGTAGCTTCCCTGTTAGGTTTATTCACCTTCACTTTCTCTTTGGAAGCAAATATTAATTGATATTTCTTACCTGCTGAGTTTTTGCAAATGTGTTTAGAGAGATGCTCTCTTTTGCTGCTAGTTCCAGCACGAGATCTTGAATAATGCGTGGGGCAGTTGCTTGTATTGATAAATGTGGTGAATTTTCATTATAGGGCTAAGATTTATGCTAATCTTTTCCCCCTTTAATTCCTTTTTTATGATTCTGAGTATACATTGAATTGTTTTTAACCAAAGAGAGGAGAAAGGCCTTGGGGTGGGGGGCGCTTAATGACATATTGGGCACATGGACTGCATGGATCTGTCCCATCTTTGTCTACTTTTGTCAGCCCGTTGGCTGTGTTGGTATCCAAGCAGTAGGTCATTGTACGACCTGGGCTTAACGTGGGCATTGCTCATTAAAGAGTCTGCTCACCCCCGTGCGTGTGGCGGCCCCCGTGCGTGTGGGCGCCCCCGAGCGTGTGGGCTCCCCCGAGCGTGTGGGCGCCCCCGTGCGTGTGGGCTCCCCCGAGCGTGTGGGCAGCCCCCGAGCGTGTGGGCAGCCCCCGTGCGTGTGGGCGCTCCCGGGCGTGTGGGCGCCCCCGGGCGTGTGGGCAGCCCCCGGGCGTGTGGGCAGCCCC